>VXBR01010759.1:271768-378408 GCA_013400215.1 Cisticola juncidis
AGGCGCGCTCTCGGGGCCAGTCGTGGGCGCGCCTGCGCGTTAGCGCGCCGGCACTTCCGGGTTCACTCCGTGCCGGCGGTGGTTCCCCGGTCGGCCCCGGCGTGTCCCTTCCCCGGCTCCGGCTGTTCCCGGGGTGATCCCGGGCTGCCCCCGCCGCTCCTGCCCCCGCCGCACTTCGGGGCTGCCATGCCGGTGGCGGCCGCCGCCCCCCTGATCAGCTCCGTGCAGAAGCTGGTGCTGTACGAGACCAGGGCTGTAAGTAGCGTCCCCTCCGCCGCCGCTGCCGCAGGTCCCGGGGCTGCGGCCGCCGCACAGCGCGGGGTCGCAGCTTGTCAGAAACTACGCCTGACGTTTCTTTTCGTGTGTTGGGATCTGGTTCTTTTTGGTCGCACATTCAAAACATCCCAAGAACTGAGAAAAAGGGTTTAAAGTTGTTTTCACTGTGCCTTTGCCTCGTGACTTAGGGGAAGGATTTGCCTCTGACAGGCAGGTCAGCACAGGGCCCTGCGGTGTGGGTGCTGCCAGGGTGGCAGTGAAGGGTGGGCCCCTGCTTGCCCTGTCCTGTGGCTGCTGTCACACTGCCTGGAGAGCAGGGCTCCCCTGTGCCGGGGGGAGGTAAAACTGCGCAGCTGAAGGTGTCCGGAATTAAGATTTGAGTTAGGAATGGCTGAAGTGGTTACCACCTGCACCGACCTCTTTGCTGTTAATGACACACTTCAAGTCCTCATTGTCTAAATGGCTGGGGAAACAGCTTTCAAGGTTTTCAGTGTGACTTCTGGAAGTAAGCTCTTGAAGATTTTCAGCATTCCTTACGTCCTGTGGCAGGCATATGTTATTCACAGTACTTTTTTGTCATGGGCACAGTGGATTGAAGTTGGAGTGGTAATTGCTGCTTTAGCCATGTGATGAGCACAATGTGAGTCAGAAGCCAATTCTTGATGTAAATACCACTGTGTTTACCGTTCCTTAGCTCCCAATCAAATTTTTTTCTGTTTCATAATGTGTTGGTTTCTCCCTTGTTTCATAGTATGTTGGTTTTCTTCACTTGAGGTAGTTTTGCGAAGGGTTAGGTACCATGGCTTTAAATGCTACAGTTAGGTCTAGTTTCAAGTTCAGATATTATCTGTACTGATAACTGAAAGATAATTTATACACTGAAGCCTCTTGGAAACTTCCCAAAATGTCACAGATAAAAGAATGATCTCAGTGTAAACAGGAATCTGACTTCCAGCTTTGCTTCTGTCAGAAGCAGGTTTGTGCTTTTGTGATAATTCTCCACTGAGCAGCCTATGAAACAGAGAAGGATTAAAGCATGCAGAGTTATCCTTACAAGTAAATTTAAAAAATGAAGGTCATGCAGTCTTTCCAGAGTGTTACTTTCTTACCTATGCCCAAGTGAATTTTGAAGGCTATCTTATTTATCTTTCTCACTGTTGCTGGTAAAGGCCATTTTTTGTTCTATTTTCAGCTAAATTATTGTTGTGCGTGAGTAGGGCACTGGGGAAATGTGATTTCTGAATCAGGTCCTGTATTGCTCAGTTTAATTGTTCTTGGCTCACAACTCACGCTCCATCTCAGTTAGCTGAGGCTTGGTTTCTTGTGGATACCAGGCATGTGTGGATACCTGGCCTGCTTCTCTCTGAGCTGAGAGGCTTGGTTGCTGAGACACAACATGCTGTGTGCAGGGCCAACATTGTGCTTTGGAGTTCTGTCATCATTCTCCAGCTCTCTGGGCCTCTCCAGCTGATCCTGTTATTTCAGGAACCACACTCTTTTTCCCTGAGTAAGGTTTTGTTATTACTTTAAAAAAGTACAAATTGAAGCACTGTGTGGTTTGATATTCAAGTTCTAGTAATTCTTTCAAAAGAAAAAATTCAGTAGGAGTCATTTTGGTATGGTTATTTGAAAAGCCTTGCTGCACTTAATAAATGCATAGACTAAGAGATGTTAGAAGGGACTTCTAGAAAACACCAAGTAGAGCCCTCTGCTTAAAGCAGCTTCAACGAACATATTGTTCAGGATTGTGTGCAGATGAGTTTTGAATACCTTCAAATAGATAGATTTTACAACCTCTACAGACTACGTGAAAGAGTTTGTCTCTCTTATCTACACTTTCCTGTTAGGTGGTTTTAGACAGCAGCAAGATGTCAAAGCTTCCTGAAGGGTGAACAAACCCAAACCCAGTTTCCCCAGCCTCTCCCAGCACATCACGTGCTCTGTCCTGTGGATCATCTGGAGAGCTCTCTGCTGCAATCACTCTGGTATATTAATGTTTATCTTGTACTGGGGAGCCCAAAATTGGACTTCTGGTTTGATCAGTTGCTGTTGCAGCTCATTCAGTGTCACACTGTGCTGCTGACAAACTTCTTCTCCCTGAGGTATCCCTCACGCCATCTCCTTTGCATGAGATCTCACAATCATGCAGTTGCCAGCTGTGACAGTCACTGGGACTGCATAAGCATCATCCAAAAATAAAAATGAACAGCTTTCTCCTATTTCAGGTTGCTCTTCTGGTTTCCCTAAGTCCATAGACTTGCTAGATCTATGTGGGATCTAGCATGTGGGATTTGGGGTTACCATGAGTCTGTATCCTAAAATATCTGGTGCAAAGAAGGGACTATTTAAGTTGTCAGCAATGGGAGAAACAGTGAAGTTTACACTGGTCATACAGCTTATTCTGTAAAATCGCTGTGTTAAAGCAGGAAGAGATGAAATGCGTGAGGAGATGTAAAAAGTGGAAATGGTTTACAAAGGGTTTCTTCGTTTGAGTTTCTTTTTAGATAAAAATACAATAGTATTATTGAAGTCAAGGAGGATGTTATTGAAATCAAATGAGAGACTGCGAGAGGTGAGGAGAACTGAATTCATGGTGTCAATTGAATTAACAGAGATCAAAATTCTCTTATATTTATATTTAGCATAGTTGCTGAAACCTATATTTTCAACTGACGCTTTGGGTCAATAAATGCCATGGAGATGTTAACTGTATGTCCTGGTTGTCCTAGGAATTTGAAAGCTTGTTTAGAAGTAGTCAGAAAGATGAACTGAAGGTTTTATTCAGATCAATTCCAATTATCTTTCCTTTTATGCATATATTGATCACTGAAATGCACACCAGAGGGCACTAAAGATATTTGAGCATTATGACTAAAAAAAGACAAAAGATATTTTCTTTTCTTCAGGAGAAGATGGAACTTTTATGTTTTCCCCCCAGTGAAGCCCACCTGAAAGCTGTAGGTTAGTTCACTGGAAATTATCATTCCCTTTAGGCAACGTGACATTGAACAAGACAATTTGTGTTGTCTCTGTAAAGTCATATCATATGCCTATCTTTCAGGATATTATGAGGCTTAATTAATAGCATTTTATTCTAATCAGGTTCTTTTACAGCCTCCATCTCCTCAGTATCCAAATGACTTGCACAAGCTTATTAAGTAATGTGACTGGCATAATTACCTGTAGATATTTCTGCCCTTTATTCACCAGAGATGACTATGGGCATTTGTTTTATTTTTTGATTTTAATAGTAAAAGTGTAAAGATTTTTATATTAAAAACTCCAAAGGTGCATTTTTAATGTTGAAGTTAATCTATGGTAATTTGGAGAAACTTCATTATAGAATGTGATTTCACAGGAAAGGCTGTAGAATTTTTTACTGAATCATGAAGTGCACTGATTTATATAGATGAGTATCTGACATATTTAAAAAATGCTGAAAGTAGTGAACAGCCTACTGGGCAACCATTAGCTATCATGATTTTCTAGCTAGGAGTGGCTGTGAACACAGTCTAGACTTAGAAAGATGCTGTCAGATTAACCTGGTTGTATTGCAGGTTTTAATCTAAAAATTAGATTACCTTATGTATTTAAATCAAATCCTCTACTGAGATGCAGTGCCACAAGGAAAATATCTGGCATTGTTATGGAAGGAAGAAACTTAGTAGAGAAATTAGTAGATAAATTAGTGTGGAGTGAATGAGCAATCATCTGATAGGGATGATTTTTCCAAGTAATCTTTTCAGGACTGATGTACTTAAGCATTTTCATTAATGTTATTAGCTCAAAATGTGGACCAGCTCTGATTAGTCTTTTAAGGTATTGTAAATAATTAGGATAATCAGAGCACAATAAAGCAAGAAATTATGATGATCCTCAGGAGTAGATAAAATAAATAATTTGAAGTATAATAGTATACTATAAAAGTTCATGCACCTTACAATAGGTTACACACCAGTGAAAGTTTATGGAGAGTTTATCAAGCAAAGGTGAAGGAGGAGGAGATCTGGGTGGTCTATCTGAAGGAGTGGGAGGGTTGAGCTGCTCATGAATTACAGCTCTGAAAAAGACAGATGTGGTTATTTGTGGTAAGGTCATTAATGAAAAATACTTATGTATCTCTAGAATAAAACCTGGTGTGGTATATTGTGTAGATTTACAGTCCATATTAATCTAAGAAGCAAGAATTCAATCAGGAATAGGTCCATTGAAGGTCTGGTGAGGTAACATAAGTGCTAGTGATGTTTTGGGAGGGGTAAAGGGACAGTCTATTCTATTAGATATAGAAATTCCTTAGTCTATTGAAGTGAGTGCTGAAAAGGCATCCAGTTACTTATTTTTCTGAAAGCATTCCAGCAGAATAGATGCTAAAGAGCAGATAAGTATTTGGCTAAAGAAAGATAATTAATAGATTTAGCTGAGAATTAGAAGGGAGAATCTGGAGGAATCCTTCACTGGACTAGCAAGAGAAAAGCTTTGGTTGCCTTGAGACAAAAAGAATTCACTGAATTCTGTGGCTTGTAGAGTGCAGAATGGGTACCCATTCCTACATGCCCAGGGAATGGTGCTTGGTAGCAAATGTTCTTAAAATTTCTCATGTTGTAAGTGCTCCTTTTGAAGAGTTTCAACAGATTGCGAGAAGCAGATGGCTTTGCTTTTCCAGGTACCTCTCTTTGTGCCTTATCATGTCGTCCTTTCTTCATGCCGTTCTGCCAGTTTCTGTGAGAGCTGAAAGACACACACTTCTGGAATTACTCTAGGTCCTGTAGAAGGAAGGAGCAAAGTGGAGTTTTTACATTGGGGTGTAATTATACTACCATGCTATTTTAATTGTCAGTAAATTACATACATTCTCCCTGGGTCATGTCTATTTTGCCTATAATGGTAAGTGCTAGGCAATCTTTCTGTCCTGACCCATCACCTTTTCCATCTTATTTTCTGTGCCTATCCTGTTGAGGAGGGGGAGTGAGAGAGTGCCTGTGTAGGGATCTGGCAGATGGCCACAGAGAACCCACTTCTTCAGGTCTTTGTGTTTTTAGACACATCCATGGTCTCAACAGGTATTGTTTGCAAGCTTTTTGTCTATGATCATAAATGTTTTCTTAATGTTATTTGCAGATTTAAAAATTGGCTGTATCAGTGCACTGCCTATTTTTCAACTTGTAGTGTATTCTTGCACTTTTTTTCCTGCTGATTAAGCTGTTTGTAGCTTTTTAACTAAGGATTGAAAAAGTTTTTTGCTGTGCTGGCATTCCTTAATCATAATTAGTCTATACAAAGAAGCAAATCATAGTTACAAACTTGGATTTCTAAGAAGTAATCTTAAAGAAAAAATGGGGGAGAAAAGAAGTGAGCAGAATGTTTGATTTCAGAACTATTATTCTGCCATTAAAAAAACAACAAATTGCAGTAAGAAGTCTTTTTATTTTGTTTAGACTCCTTTTAGAAGAAGCTGTTTTGCTTGCTTTGGCTGAATCAAAAGATTGATAAAAGATGGTGTAAACCCTTTCAATTAAATTGCTTTTGTTAAAACTCAGTCCCAGGTGGAAATGACTAATGACTGTTCCTATCTTGTGGTTGCTTAGTGATAATTGTGTGATAAAATAAGCTTCAGTCCAGCTCTTGTAGCTGCCTGGTGTGTTGCCATGGTTGGTAAAGTGTGCTTGTTAACAAAGTTCAGCAGAGGCCAGGGGCAGAGTAAACCTGGAAGCAGCATGGGTCACCTCGGGTATGGTTGGAGGGCTCTGGCCAGAGCAGGGTGAGGGAACCAGCAGATTCTCCTGGAGTACTGTTCTCTGGAAAAAGTACTTTTTTGGTCAAGGTTGCCTGTTTATCTAAATGCACTGTCTGTGCTGTGGAGTGGAATTGTTTGAGACACTTGGGAAATGCTTCAAATTATTCAGTTCAACTTAATAATAAACAGAATGAAGTAATAAGGATAAATACTCCCAGATAGGTTTCTGTAGCTTTTCCTTTTTTTTTTTTTTTTAATTGTAACAATTTCTGTTAATCAAAAGAGTTGTAAACACTACGGCACATTTTAGCTTTGATTAATTCTACAATTATATTACAACCATAGCAATTTATTTGCTGTTACATGCTCAGTGTTGTGTTGATTTGGTATTTTTCTTTATAATCTCCTAGTATTCATGTGAGGGGAAATATAATTGCAGCACATGTCACTGATTCAGTTTTATTTGTGCTCTTTGTCATCGAGTAAGATCGACTTATTTATTCATTAGATGAATAAATTAGGTAGCAGAAACAGCTAATGCTGAAGTGGTTTTTTTGTATTTTTTGCATCATTAGTTTTCATACAATCTTTGTTTTTCTTTCAGATCTTGAAAGTTGAATATGAGTGGGCATATCAGGTTTTTCACATAATTCTGATGTTGTTAAAGTCCTGAAAACTTCCCAAGAGGAGGTCTAATTTTGGGTTCCTAGTTTTGTATGCTAACCTAAATTCAAAAGTTTTTGCAGATGTTTCCTTTATTCCTTGCACAAGAATGTCCTCTAACATGCAGTGGGTAAAATGCCCATTTGCTAAATAGAGATTTCTCATTGTCTGCCTTACTTTAAGTTCATTGATGCTCAGGTTTGATGCTGCTCTGAACTGACCATCCTTAATACATTACACATTCTGGCTCTCCAGCTTAAACCCTATAAATTAGTCTTTAAATGACTTCAGAGAGCCTGTTAAGTACTACTCATTATGGTGGTTGCTTCCATGGTCTGCAGGTACAATTACTCCTCATCTAATCTAACTCTGCTGCTGTTCTAAGCAGCAGCAGCACCTAATGCTGGCCCTGTAGCTCTACACACCCCTCTATTGCAGCTGCCAAGGTGATGTGAGTGATTCATTCCTCACAGCACTTCTTTATGTTTTATTGGTTAATTAAAATGGAAATGGCAAAGTATCCAGCTGAACTTCTTAGTAATAGCATTTGCAATTCTATATCCATCTGTCTCTCTCTCTCTCTCTCTCTCTTCCCCCTTTGTGTCATGTGTGTCCCAATTTTAAATGTGCTCTATGGTCCAAACTGCCACTAGGACAAGTGTCTAACAGTTGTGCTCTCTATTTTTATTCAGTATTATTTGTTAGTAAGCATAGGTATCATTTGGGGAAGAAATTGTACTCATTTAGTGAGCTGGACATAGTAGGACATCACTGAGCTGTACTGCAGTATTATGGAATACTTAAAATTGTTTACCTTTAATTAGCTAACAGTTTTCTACAAATAAGGAAGCTGCACTCTTGAAACGTATATGAACTTACCATCTGAGTATTACGAATGACTACATTTCCCTCTACCCATTCAGCTTTGCTGCATAAGAAAAAGATGGTGTAATGGCATGGTGAAAGCAAGTGTCTCTCTTGGTGGTTTGGTGTTTTTTGCCGATGGTGGGTGATACCACTGTACCATTTGGTGCCATGCACTGTTCTTATGATTTCCCCCCTGGGAAACAAGAGCTTGGCACTTGTCTTGGTTTGGAAAGACAGGTATCTGTCAGGGAAAGTTCAAGCTCCCCTTGGAATGGAGAATGTAAACCCCCTCCCTCCAAATTATTATATTTTTGCAATTAGGGCTCTCAGGCAAACATACAGGAATAGGAATAACAGTTCTTTACTAGGAATATTAAAAAACAAATACAAATGTAGTAGTACAAAAAACAAGCAAGAAAACAAACAAAAAAATCCTAGAAAACCTTGACAGAGTCAGGGATACAACCTGACACCCTGTTGTCGGGGTGTTTGAAGCAGGCCGAATAAATCCTCCTGGAGTAACAGATGTTGTTCTGTGGAGTAGAGATGATCCTGTAGAAAAAGATCCAGTGATGGCAAGATGGGTCCAGTCTTCCTCCGAGAATCGAGTGGAAACCAGGCTGCTTGGTGTTCCTACAGCTCAGTTTTTATCTTGGTAGAAATGGTTGGCTCCCCCCTCACTGAGTGGTGCATCTCACAATGGGATGATGTAAGGTGTCATGTCATTGGAGAGCCTTAATGGCCCATTAACAGAAGATATCCCCCAGAGGGTGGATGGTGGTGAAAGAGATAAGAAACACTGCCCCACCTGGTTTTAACAGCTGGGCTATAATCAGAAGGCATCTGCCCCCTTCCTCTCTGGAGTTACAAGAGATAACGAAAAGATGTCTCCCTAGCTGCTTTCAAGGGTTGAAATACAATACACATTTTTTGGTTATGTAAACCAAGACAGCAATAAGGGATCCCTTGCAGAGGCTCCTCTGAGGAGGCCAGACTGGGGAGCCTGGGCTGTGCATTGCAGCACATCTCTGCTGAAAAAGCACATCCCTGTGGAAAAAAACCCTGTAGGAAATGCTTTCCTGTGCCAAAGTGCTGCCTCAAAGGCTTCAGTGAGGGAGTGTTGTGATGGCATATGAATTTGAAGGGCCTTCTTACTGTCATTTGGGAGTAAACAGCAAAACTTACCACTCAGTTAGCACAGTTATGTCATTGTACAAGGTAGAGGCAGAACTTGGTGGTGTTTCCTCTTATGGCTTTTAAAGTTAAGTATTTTATTTTCCTATTTAAAGCTTACTGAATACCTATATGCTTTTGTGAATTCAAGGAAACTAAAGAGGGCTTTAAGGTCATCTTTCACCTTAAATATTTTGAGAGTAAAGATGTTTCTTAACATCTAATTGGTATAAATTATGAAGTTGTGAGATTTGTATGAATATGATTATTGATTTCCTTTCCAGCATCTTAAATCCATGTGACTCTCAGAGTTAAGAGCTGACTGCATAGATCCACATGATTTGCCACGTTTTCCTACTAGGCTGAGCATTATTAATGAGTTCCACCTTGCTGTGCTAGCACCACACTGATTCAATTAATTAGAAAAATGAGAACTACTTTTAGTAAGTCAGTCCTGCAACCTGTGCTTTTTATTAATTCCTCTAAATGTAGAAATTAATCTATAGTTTGAGCTCCTTAATTGAAAAATGGACATACTCTGTGTTATCTGTGGTCATTTTTTCATATTTTAAAAGTGAAGTAAAGCTGATATTTTTTTAAACAGTAGTATTGTTAACCAGAAAATTTTTACTTTTGTGGAAGAACATTGTTGAGAAGACTATCATAGCAAATATAAATAGAAGAAAACTGGAAGTACTGAAGTACTTACAATTTTACAGTGTTTAGTATGCATCAGGAAAGTCTAGTTGACAGAAATAGCAAAGAAGTACAATATAGCAACAGAAGTTTTGGATCATGGAAAGTAATGGCTGAGGCAGGGTGTGGTTGGACAGTACCTGGTGTAAATTACAATTTATCTTCTCTAAGCAGGTTTTAACCTTTGACTTGAGTTTTTTTTCCTCCTTGTACAAAAGAGAGTAAGAGGTCTTTTAAGTTGTAGAGGTTGATTGTATACAGATATACCTATCTAAGATACTGGTGTCTAAAACAGTTTATTAACAGTCCATGTGGAATATTGCATATTTGATGTTAGTAGGAATTAATCTAGTCTAGACAATATGTAAATGGCATTGCTGATGTCTTGCATTACACTGGCTTTTAGTTGCTTTGTCTTGTATAGTATTCTGACTTGTTGGTTTTCTTTTATGTAGAGGTATTTTCTAGTTGGAAGTAATCCTGCAGAAACCAAATATCGCGTTTTGAAAATCGATCGCACTGAACCAAAGGATTTGGTTGTAATTGATGATAAGGTAAGTGCCTCTTTATTTGGTGCTAGGCTTTTTGTCCCAGTTATTTCAAATAATACTGGTTACTTGTTGGTAGCACTGAAATGGGAAACAAAGAATGTAGAGCAGGCCTTTGGTTTATTGTATATGTTACAGATTAAGCAAATTCTGCTATTCTCTGACATGAAATAACATTTTAACTACCAAAACAGTAACTTGTGTGACTTTTTATTTTAAAGCATGTTTATACGCAACAAGAGGTGAGGGAACTTCTCGGTCGTTTGGACCTGGGAAACAGAACAAAGATGGGGCAGAAGGGCTCTTCTGGGTTATCTCGAGCTGTCTCTGCTTTTGGTATAGTAGGTAAGTGCTTTGACTGATTTTATAAAATCTTTTGTTTTCTTAGGAGGTGAGGCTTATTGTGTCATGCTGTATATCTTTCTATCTCCTCCTGATTTTATTTACTTATAAAATTAAAGAGGATTTAGAAATTTGTCATGCTCAAAGATAAGTAAGTTTCTGTGTATTTTTTGAAAACAGGAGGTCAGTACAGGGGTAAAAGCTGTACTGTAACCAGTCTTTTCTTTGTCACTAAGGGACAGATCTAGGAAAAAGCCAAACTCTAGAAACTCGGTTGAAGGTCTTACCAAACTCAGCTGATCTTAGAATATAAATCATGTGGAATCTAACTCTTGAATTTCACAGCTCACAGAATGCTTTTCAAAAAGAAAATGAAAGTCAACATTCTTTATTAGGCTGTATTTCTTTATCACACACTATTCAGAAAGATAGATTTTCTATTTGGTTAACTTTTTGCAGTGACATATTTAAAGATTTCTTTTTCATGTTTGAACAAGTATAACTGACTGGTATGTCAGCTGAATTTTAAAATGCCGCTCAGCTGTCCATGATCCTCAAGCATTGCTTCAAGGATTTAATAACTTCTAACTTCGTCTGAAAGTCACTGCTTTCGTGCCTATTGTCTGATACTGAGGTCAGTATATTGATGGCTCATGTCTCTAAAGTAAATGTTAATGTGTGCTGTGACAGCTCTCAAGAATACTTCGTGGTTTATTAGAGTCAATATACACCTGGATATCTAAAGCTAAAGTTGCAGAGAAAGTAGAGAATGCAATTACTTTAAAGGATGCTCCTGAATTTTGCGTAACAATCAAAACGTAATAAAATTCTATTCTAATCCAAAGTGGCAAATGAAGCAGACTTTCTTCTTCATTCTTTTTGCCTGTGAAGCATTTTGGAACTTATCAATGCATCCAGCTTTTCAGAAATTCCTCAGATGGTGTTTGTGTTTGTTACTGATTTAAGAGTATTCATAATATGGGTAAACCTAAAGGAGCTTCTAAAAATATTGCAGCATTGGGGTGGTTTTTTTACACAAGCCATCGGTGCTCACTGTGATAAATATTTGTGATAAATGTTTGGTTGGAAAGTGGTTGCGATCAATTAAAATTTTGCATCCCAGTTGTATGACTGTTTATATGTACTGTTCATAGCAGGAGAGTTTCTATTTTGTTACACAAATGTATTGGTTACCAAATATGGTATATGCATTTCTAGATAGTCCTTTAGAAGTATCAGACTCTCTATCAGATTATATACTTCCAAATTACATGATTCAGACCATATCTGTATAAACATGTAATTTGAGGGAATGCAACTGGTTGTTTATTTCTGCCTCCTAGCTCAGGTCAGAGGAACAGGGCTGTTTTTTCTGGAGTTGTAAAGAACAGCTTTGTTCTGTCCTCCAGTTATTTCATTAACCAGATGCAGTACATTCAGTGCACTCAGAATGGGGGTGCTGATAGGCTGAGTTCTGGTTTACTGTGTAGCATTTGAAAGTAGAAATTGCTTTTAAAGGGAGGGAACCAGGCCAAGGAGAAAGGCTCAGCTCCCTATCAGACATTGGTATAATGTTTGGTATAATTCAAAGGACAGAGGCTGTTCACATAAGTTGCATTTTCACATTTTAGTACCTGGAGGATACAGGAAGAACTGTGACTTCTATTTAACAACTGAAATTCAATAGTCTGCTTCAAATGGAAGGTTTGTTTCTTACTGTCAGCAGGGCCTCCTGTCCTTGTGCAGGTGAGAGCATTTTTCCAAGGGGGGCTAATAAGGTGGAAGAAAAGATTGCAGTGCATTCGATCACGTTGCAGCCTCCAGCAGTGACAGGGAAGAAAATGTGTGCTCTCCTCATCCTTCTTCTTTAGTTTGTAATGCAAAGCTAAAACAACTGAGTATAAATACAAGTAAAACTATGAATTGTGAAGTCCATTTGTATCATGTTGTCATCATCATCTTCCTGCCCAAATTAATTTATTTCTTGATACTGCAGTAGTGAGTGAGTTTCAAGCTCTCAGCAACCTATCAGAGCAGCTGCCTCCAATAGCTAATTGATGTAATTTATTACTTATTAAAGCATATTACTGCTGTACTATACTGTATTAATAAAGCGTTTGTGTTCAGGAGTGGTTATGTGTTACTATTTTTCATCTGAATTTCTACGTTTGTGTTGTATTTAAAGGTTTGTTACACTTTTTCCTAATCATATATAATAGAGGTATCCAAAGAAGGCACTCCATGAAGAGGCATGGCTATGCCCTGCAGGGAATGAGCGTGAAGGCCTCAGAAGCCATCTTTTTATAGGCAGTAAAACCAGACACTGCCTGTTCTACCTTTCTAGCCTTCTGCATTTCACCAGGGTCAAGTGTTGATGTGTGAGAGGGGAAACAGGAAAAAAAAGGAGTACCCCTGATACTCTGAATGGCTGTTTTGGGGGAGATGCTGCTCTAGTTGAGGAATTCAGTTCCCTGCTGTTAAGAAGAGAGAACATAAGGTGTTGTTTTACCCACAGCTCCATTTGCTGTTCTGTGTCCCTTCTCAGCAGAGAATACATGAACCTGAAAAGAAAATTGGAGTCTGGGATTCTTCCTTACCCTGTAAAATTAACCTTTTGGTATCTGAAGTAAACAGAGTATGCCTCACTCTGAACAATAAGAGTCTTGTCAAAAGCAAATACAAATATGTTAAGTAGACAGAAACATAGTCCAAATTTTCAGTGTCCTACCTCTGCTACCTGGTATTAAAAGTACCCACAGTGAGAGGGGAAATAAGTAAAAACTATGTGTTTCATTGATTAATGGGAGTGAATTTTAAGACTCTGTATATATATGCATATAACATTAAGAACAAATAAAAATTCTTTGAAGTCTTGAGACAATTCTGGTACTGTTTGTCTAAATATGTTTTACTAAATATGTTTTAAATTTGTTTTTAAGCACAAACATACAACTGAAAGCATTGTAATGCTGTTTTAACAGGTTTTGTCAGGTTTTTAGAAGGCTACTACATTGTGTTAATAACAAAAAGAAGAAAAATGGCAGATATTGGAGGTCATGCAATCTATAAAATAGAAGATACAAATATGATCTACATTCCAAATGACTCTGTAAGAATCAGTCATCCTGATGAGGCCAGGTAAATAATGCTGGTAGTAGTCAGTGTGTACTTGTTGATTATTTTCTAAACAATGTTGATCTGCAACTGGAAACTTCTGTCATGGGCTTTTTGTATTAGTATGTCATTCAAGCCATTTTATCTTGCTGGATGGAAGATAGGCTACAAGTTCTGTGGCCTCTAGCCTGGAGAGTAAATACAACTGTCATAGTCTTGCAGAGTTTATTATCCATATCTCTATGTCACAGCTAAGTTTAGCAAATCTGCACCAAGAAGTGTCAAATATAAACATTGTTTCTGCAAGGGCAAAGTAATGCTAATACTGGTTTGTCCAATTTGGGGCACTGTTCTTTGTTTAGTAGCTCTTGCATGATGTTAATCTCACCTGAAGAGATCTTTTTCCCCCTTCAAAAAGTGCTGAATAGATTATTAAATGATTCTGTGCTGTCATAATCTTGTGAAAGTTGCAGTTGTAAAGGGTGGTGAAAAGATTCACTGGTAAGTTTAACTGCTTCTTTCTTTTCAGGGACTTTTTTATGAAGAGAGAAGTTTGATCCTTTATGTTTTTATCAGGGTAGGGTAACTTTGCTTCTATGAAATAGTAGGCAACTGGTATCAATAAACTGCTTTTTAGTCTGCACTAAGTGTGAATAGTCAAAAAGTGATGGTTTATGATAAATGGATGTCAGGTAATGAACCAACCGAGTAGTAAATATTAAAAACCTTCCACTTTATGGTGGGATTGGTCATAGACTTCTGTCTCTCCTCTTAGTGTGCAGCAGACCATGTTGTCTAACCTACATATTTATTATATCAGCCATTATTCATAGACAATGTAATGGTTTCTTCTGGGAATTTACAGATTTTACTATATATCTCTTTTCTTGTTCATTTATTTAAGAGTAACTGATTTTTTTTTATTTCTTTTGTAGTATTTTTGAGAGTTTTCTTGTTTAAGTCCTGAAAAATTTGATGTACATAAGTGGAAAATAGAACCAGAACTTTAAAACTGTGTAAAGAAACAGAATATGTGTATGTGTGGACATTAGTTCCTTTTTTCTTTTTTTTAAGGGTATTTGATTTATTTAATCCATATGCTGATAATCTAGTGTAATTACCTGTCAAAACAATTACAGTAATATAGGAAAGGAACATAGTGCAAGAATCAGTATTTATGTGTGGTTTCTTTTCTGTGATTCTCTGTGACTTCTAATGCTCAGTCTATTTAAAATAATTTTTTCAACAACTTTAATTATTTTGCTAGGTATCTGAGAATTTTTCAAAATGTGGACCTTTCTAGCAACTTCTATTTTAGGTAGGTAAAAATGTGGATTTATACTTTCTAGAAGATTATAGGTTTTGTTTTTGATACCCAAGACTTTTAGGTTGATATTCTGAAGAAATAAGACACATGATCATGCTGCTTGTCCATTTTCATCTGTGTATTTTGAACTTGCTTTCTCCTTTAATCAATTGGCTAGGAATTTAATCTCTGTTAGGTTAAAAAATACAGAACTATTAATAGCATGGAAAAAAGTAGACACTGGAACTACTGTTTCCACTGACTGTTCAGCCTTGCCAGATTACACAGAAGTTCTCTCTTTGGAAAAGTATTATGTTTCAGGGGACTTTCTTGTCTTATATTTTATTCTTTATTGATCTCATTTTCCATAAATAAAGCTTTGCCTTGATTCAGGAGCAAAGGTAGAGAAATAGGTCCTCATTTAAGATACATCCTATGTGGGGTATGTTTTTCATAGGGCTGTCTAGGCATTGCAGTTCTCTTCTTTATTGTTTCATGAATGTCATACCTAATACAAGTTTCTGTGTCCCAGCTACTATTAAGTGAGATTTCTGGGACAGCACAAAAATGGGAGAAATGTGGTGATAAACCTGGCAGTAGTAGTAGTTAGAAGACCTGAAGACTTAAAACATAAATAAACAAAAAAATCCCTCTTGCAATTACCAAAAGGTGTATCAGTCTAGAAGATAATTCTTCATGGAAAATGAAGGCTTTTTGTCACAGCTGGATCTCTGAGGATAAAACCTACCTAAGTTTTGTGTGTGTTTCATATTTTTGCATGTGAAAGACTTCTTGTGGTATAAAACCTGAGCTTTTCTTCCATGCATTGTCTCCCAGCCCTAATATTTTATACAACTTCCCCTCCACTATTTGGGATGACAAATTTGTACTGTTTCCATGATTCTGCATAGAAGAGAAAGGATAAGATTCTTATGTGCCTCTTATAAACATGTTTATCATAAAATGAATCACAGAATGGTTTGGGCTGGAAGGGACCTTACAGATCATCCAGTTCCAGCCCCACTACACTCACAGTACAGAATTTCCTCCTAAATCTCTCCAGTTTTAGTTTAAAACCATTTCACCTTGTCTAATCACTATCTGCCCATGTAAAAAGTTGCTTTCCCTCCATTTTTTATAAGCCCCCTTAAAGTACTGGAAGTCAATAGGGAGATCTTCCCAAAGACTTCTTTTCTCCAAGCTGAAACTGTAGAATTAAGGTGAACTACATATTTAAAATTTCTTGTGCAGAAAAAAATGAGTTAGTAAATGATACAAAAATATGTATTTGGCACAAATCTTGTGTGGCATAAATGAAAACTTTCCTGCTGGCAGATAATTTACTGTTTATGTTTTATTTTTCATTAAAAGAATTGTTTTCATAAAGTGTTTTTTGTGCTCTGTGTTTTAATTACATATTTAGCCTGATTTTCACTTTCAAAAGGAAAAACATAGGATGATAGTAATATTCTTTCCTATAGTTTAGAATCTTTTCAATTTGTCAGCTTCATTTCAATTGTTCTTGGCTGAAAGCATAGCACATTTTTCTTCATGATTTTTATATAAATCCTGAAGAAAATTAGAAATCAGTTACAAGAAAACATTTGGTCTAAGGGAAGAGTGGGGAAGCAGCCTGAACATGTCTCTTACTGAGATACTCTTTGAAGGTTCTGTTATATGCAGAGCATGTTACAGACTTCTTTTTTCCCTAACAGATGTGTCAGGACATTATTATGGAAATATGTGGATGCATGGGTTACACTTAGTTATCATTAGTGATAAATCTAAAGGTCTAATGTTTAAATCATTTTTTAGATCATTAATCAATATCTAGAACTTACATGAGGGCCAGTAATCACTGATGCTGTCTTAGACTAAAGTGGTAATATATGAGTATTTGTGATTTAAATGTAGTGTACGTTTGCTTTCTCCTTTGGAAGAAGCCTCGTAGCTTAAAAAAATTATCGATTAGTATAGAATATTAGTAAAAGAGACATGAGGTGGAAAATTTGTAACTATCATGGAAGTAATGAAAGAAGCCCTTTTCTTTATTCAGTAGCCATTGCCTTAATATGCATCTGTGCTGCAATCATAAATTTGAGGACAGATACAATTTTTGTGGACCATTTTTTTGGCTGTTTTGAGTTTAGGGTGCAGTTAGAAAGTAGCAGAATTTAAATCTCAGAAGAATGAGGTTGTCAATGTATATAGGTATTCCTGATGGAATAGCTTTTTCAAAACTGGAATGCTTCTTGGGACATGGTGAATTAAGTTTCTTGATATACCTTGTTTAAAAGATATATTTAGTTTTCAGTTAAAAGAAGGGTGTAAACACATTTTCAGTCTTTGTAAACTGTAAATGGTTTCTGTGTTTGTAAAGCTTCTTTTGAAAATCATATCATTTGCCATTATAGAATCAGAATCTATGTATCTTGTTCAGAAGTATTTTCTATAAAATAGTACAGTGATAAATATTAGTATGCATAAAAAGTAAGGGCTTTCAGAAAATTCCTCTGCATCTCTAATTATTAATAAATGTTAACTGTCTATCAGTTACAGCTATGATCTATCTCACTCCCTTCAGTATAATCTTACTGTCCTGAGAATGCCACTTGAGACATTAAAAACTGAAACAACCCAGACCCGACAAGAGAGTTTTGATATATTTGAAGATGAAGGACTTTCAACACAGGGGGGAAGTGGTAAGAAAACACATCTAATTAAAATGATGTTGTTGGTCATGAGTGCATTTTAAATATGTTTCACTTAAGTTTACTTTTGAGAAACATTAATGTCTTCTGTTGGTCAGTAGTGTCCTAACAATTGTGAGTTAATAAAAGATTTTGTAAAGTGCCAAGTACATTTCAGTTTGAACAATGCGATTTCTAGAGGTGTGTAGTCATTGTTTTAAGTTACATTGCAACCAGGGAAGATGACTGAGCATGCTGACATTTTTCAGCAGTTGATTTCTCAACTGACTCCTCAACAGGAACAAGTTACAAGGAGAGGGCGAACCAATAACTGATTAAGTACCAATACTTTTTTTTTGTTTTATATTGGAGAATACTGACAACAGAGGAACTGTATGAAGTTAGCATCATGTTACTGTAGTAACTCCTGTCAAGAAATGTAAGGAGAATTACTCACTTCAGTTGGAATTTCAGTTTGGATCTTATGTATTTATAAGAGTATAAAGATGAGTAGTCAGAGAGAAAAAGTATTTTCTCTCCCTTTTTCTTCATGCACACACACACACACAGAAAGTTTCTCCTGAAATTCTTAATACTGGATTTTATTCTGTTAAATGAAACCCTCATGACCCCATCAGAAAAGATACTAGTAACATGGTCGTAAATATCCAGATACCAGCAACTGGTTATCAAATACTGCAATATCAGAAAGGACCATAAGTAATGAAGAGAGCAATAATTTCTCTTCTGCAAAGACTCTAATCTGGAGGATCCCTCAGGAATCCTTACAAGGGCACCATCTCTTCTATGTCTTTGTAAAAATGGTAGGAAATTAGGATGCCCTAACCTTGATCCCATCAGCACTGCATGATTCTATTAATAGAATATGTGTTACACGTATTCTATTCATAGAATATGTGTAACAAATAGCACCTGTCATTTAAGAATTAGTTCTCACCAAAGTAATGCTGCAGGTAGTAAGAAAGAGGAAAACTTTCTGGCTAAGTGCTTGTGGCCAGCTTCTGCTGACTGTCTAAATTCCTTCATGAAAATATTTTGGTAATGTCAATTTTCCTTGGGCTTACAGTAAATTTGGTCTAGGTAGCAATAGTTTGTTCAACAACTGCATTTTCACCTGCAGTCTGTAAGAACTCTTTTTTTCCTGCAGCAGAAAATTTGACTGCTGTAGTTGTCTGCTATAATTGGCATTCATAGTGCTACAATATAATTCGTACTGTCAGGAACTTCATTTGAAAAAAGTGTGCAGAAATATAGGTAATAGAATTCTTGTACTCTTTCTTCTCTTTCAAGTTTCAGATTCATTCAATTCCCTCTGCCACCTGTCAGTGACAGTTGTCATCTTGGTCATGATATTTCAGATAGAAAAAGACTCTGATTCCACATATATTAGAAACAGAATTTTAATTTGCTTTTCTTGGTGTTAGTGCAAATTAGGAAAACCATGTTGAACTGTGTGAAAAAGGATAGATGTACATGATCTTCCAGAACCTAGTAGGTAATTAGAGGTGACCCAGAACTGAGAAGCTTATAAAGTCTTCCTGTAAGAGCATTTTTGCCTTAACTGAAATTCACAACTTTATTTCCCTTGTTATCAAATCCCTTGATGCTACTATGTAGAGATCCCTTTTCAGTAGTGAAGTATATCAGTAACTTCTGTAAGAAGGCACTGAATCACAGCAGTGACTGGCAACTATAGAAAAACTGCAAATCCTCATAAACGCTGGACCTGCAGCATGTGCCTGAAATCATCTGTGTTTGGCAAACCTCAAGGATGCAAGTAAATGATAACACTGAGTTGCATCAAGGGAAAAACAAAACAAAGATCCAGTGTCCTGGATTTTAAAGCAGGTGAGCTTGTTTCTTAATTGCTTATGCATTTTCATTGTAACAACTCTCTAGGTGTGTTTGGGATTTGCAGTAAGCCTTATGAAAAGTACGTGTGGAATGCCAAGCTTCTGGAGGCAGTAAGAAGTGCTGTTCATCGTGACTGGCTGCTGTATATTATTCATGGATTCTGTGGGCAATCAAGTATCCTTCTACTGTTGTAAAGTTTATCTACTGTTGCTGGTTTATCAGTTTTGAAAAAAAGAAACCCAGTTTGAACACTGAATTATTTCTTTGTCATATGAATACCATTCAATTTTATACTTATTGTTTGACTTTTATTTTCATTACTTTCTAAGTAAGAAATATAGTTATTGTAAGAAGGCCCTAACACAGGTAGACTAGATTTTCAGTGAGGCTCTGTTTATAAGCATGGGGTTTAGCAGTAAAGAACCTGAGAGGATTTTTGTGCTCAGCTGTATTTTTTCACAGATGTTTGAGGAGAGGGAGAAAAGCTAAGCAGAACTGAATTGCTGACTGATCTGGTTTCAGCTGTGTTTAAACCATGACATTGCCATGGAAATACTCTCCTACTAATCTTCTCTAAAACATTTTTTAGTAACTGAGATTTGCAGAAATTCTTGTATTTATAATCTTTCTGTTGAAGACGATAATAGAACTTCAGCCCTGCTGTGTGAAGGGCACTAGGACATGTGAAAGTCTCTTTTCTTGACTATCTACTATTTTAAAGGGTTAAATGGGTCTATGTACATTGTAGCAGGAGGAGCAAAAGTCTAAATGAATACCACAGTCCAAAGACATGTCATGTTATGCATTAAGAATTTAGTGATTTCGTGTATTACAAAGATACTCTGTTTATTCACCAACACTTATGTTAGCTTAAAATTTCTAGGGAAGTAAATGCAATTATAAAGCTAACATTAGTGGTGTCTGCAAAATTTAATTTTGCTTTTTTTTTTGATCGTAAGACTGTTGGTCATTGGTTTAGTCCCCAGACAAAAAGCTAGATCTGTTTTTATATACCATTATTTCATTTGTGGTCTTACTTAATCAAAGCTGGATCTAACCACCAGCATTATGCCTCCAGTTGCTTAGTGTGTGAGCAAAGTTCTTCTTGACTCTTTCTTGTGCCTCCCTTACACTGAGGAAGCAGTGATAGCCACACTAGGCTCTGATTCTGGTGTTAGCAAAACGGAAAAAAAAATAAAAAAGCCACCTCTGGATCTGTAGCCTGTTTGCCTCTGGCTTTCAGTTATTGTTACTTAAGTGGTTGCAAATTTATCTATTTTTCCAAACAAATAATTAGAGGATGAGTAATATACTTCATCTGAAAATGAAGCCCCTGAGTTTTAATGCCAATATTCACAAAATCAGCATTTGTGGTGCTAGGTGTATCTTGTATCTATCTCACCTCCATTGTCATTTCATAAAATTAAAATGCTGCTTCTCTTCTGTAGGTTCTGAAAAGTGGGTGATGTATTACAATGTTGATTCTCTTTCCAAGTTCCTAAAACTGGTTGTTGGAATGGGTAATGTTCCCTTCCAGCTGCAGAATAAGTTTGGAAGTGATACTCATCACTGTAAAGGTGATTTAAGTAAATCAGATATTTCAGTTTTGTAGACCTTTGTTAGAACTTATTTTTGCTTGCATAAAGTAGGTGAACAAAAAATTGCATGTGGCATGTAAACCTTAACTTCTTTATCAAGAGCTGTTAATATATGGCCGCCCCATATATGTCACTCTGATAGCCAGAAGGTCAAGCAAATTTGCTGGAACACGTTTTCTGAAACGAGGAGCAAATTGTGAGGTAAATCAAATACGATTTTAGAACTTGTTTCCTCCTGCCCCTCCTCAGTATGAAAGCTTGAGCTTGGCTGACTGAAGAGCTGAAATGGTTTGGAGGATTGTTTAGAGTTTGGCTATAAATGATGCTATTAGATGATGTTATCGCAGGTATCATTACATATTTTTGTTCGCATAATGAAGTTGTTCCTAAAATTATAAATTTAAATTGCCACTTGTTTTGGTTTCTTTACCCTTAGAGACGATGTTTCCCAAACTGAGGGAAAAAATAAAAATAC
Organism: Cisticola juncidis; assembly: GCA_013400215.1. Taxonomy (NCBI): domain Eukaryota; kingdom Metazoa; phylum Chordata; class Aves; order Passeriformes; family Cisticolidae; genus Cisticola; species Cisticola juncidis. Next base: position 293,126 of record VXBR01010759.1, read on the forward strand.
AGTAATATACATTAGAGACAAATGGGAATTTAACCTTCAGTGTTGTTCTCACTACTGTGGTTCAGTGTCTCACAGTTAATTGTGCTCTGTTTGTAATGATCAATTCTCTGTACTGCATGCAGCTTTGAATGTCATGTCTACATCATATGTGTATTTCTGTTTGGTTTAGGGAGATGTTGCTAATGAAGTGGAAACTGAACAAATACTTTATGATGCTTCAGTTATGTCGTTTTCTGCGGGGAGTTATTCTTCCTATGTCCAGGTTAGAGGGTCTGTCCCTCTGTACTGGTCTCAAGATATTTCAACTATGATGCCTAAGCCACCCATAACACGTGTGTACAAATTATTCTTTGTGCTAGATTATGGTTAGTGCTGTGTCCTAAAGGAAGATCTGAGAGAATATGTGAAAACTGAATTCGTAAAAATGAGCAGCTTGTCTGTTCACTTGTACTTTGTGAAGCCATAATTTAAAGTAAAAAATTAAGAAAAAATCTCCATCTTAGACTTCACATTTAAAAATTAAATAGGAAAAGTTTCTGTTTGAAGATGTGAGCTTTCTTGTATTATTTTGTGTGCAAAGTTAGCTACATTTGTCTTAGTATTGTGGATAAATATTAAACCTGTTGAAAATGGTGGAAAATGTCTGGGCTGAGATTAATGGGGTCAGAATAATTGTTCTTTTAAAGCATTTCATGAGAATTTAAGAAGTTGCCTCCAATTCCACAAAGGGAATATTATTTAACAGCTTTTGCATGAAAAGAGAGGAGAGTATTTACCAGAGAATTAATGCATCTTTTGTGAGTAGTACTATTAAGGAAAATTCTACAGCTCACTTATTATTATCTTCAATTTATGTTTGTTTCAGTGGACCAAGCGGATCCTTATGCACACGTTGCTGCTCTTCACTTTGATCAAATGCTTCAGAGATTTGGCTCTCCCATTATTATATTGAATCTTGTGAAGGTACAAGATTTCTGAATATGTTCTGTGTGTTTCATTTTTAATACTATGCTTCTTTCTGTAGAGTCACTGTGTAATTTTGGTTATGTTCTAAAACTAAGCTTACAAGTGGAATATTTTCTTCATAAGTCTCATCATACAGGATACAGTACATAACTTTGCTTTCCCTACAGCCCTTCAAAAACAAAATTTCCGATGTTTAGAGATCTCTTACAGTAACCTTTCACTGTTCGTTTCAAGTTTTTGCTATTACCCATTAGATCTAAGCCCAAACAAATTTATCACTAAATTTAATTTTACACTAAAAACTACTGAAATAGTATGGTTCCATTCAAAGCGAGGTTGGAACTAGATGACCTTAAGGTCTCTTCTAACCCAAACCATTCTGTGGTTCTATAAAAACCTATGTTATATTCAGGCAATGACAACACAAGTCTTATTTTGAAAAATATTGCAAGACTGGGAGGTCTTGGGGAGCTGTTGCTCCCCATCTCTTGCCAATAATGGAGAAGAATTTTCTTTTGTCCTCCTATATTCCACAACTGAACGGGATGCTTCCCTTTCTGCCTGTGTTTTTGCATCTCTTTTGTGGTTCTCCATTTCACCTGTATTACCACTTATTTGTGTGTGTTCTTTACGCTTACAGCATTCCACTTTTCAGCCAGTGATTATGCACAGTTGAAACAGGCAACTTTTACTACAAATACAAATCGATAGTTAAAAACCTAGAATGTTCATATGTTTCTATCTTTTTTGTTCTTAATTTAATTGTACCATTTACGAAGAACTGCCTGCTGTTGTTACAGCTTCCACTTTTGATTTCCATTATATATGCATATGTGTGAATGTGTTTGGGTTATATATGTTTGTTAATGAAAATTGTGATGTTACATTCCTTTTCTTTTTGCTAAAGGAACGTGAAAAAAGAAAGCACGAAAGGATTCTAAGTGAAGAACTTGTTGCTGCTGTGACATATCTCAACCAGTTCTTACCCCCAGAGCATGCAATTATATATATACCCTGGGACATGGCCAAATACACTAAAAGGTAGAAAAAAGTCTTTACTGTAGCTGCAATGCACAGATGGAAGTAAATGTTACAGAACAAAACAGCAACTTGCAAACAAAACAAGGGAATGTGATTCAGCATAATCATACATCCTTTTCTACCTCATTCATATTTTTTGAATCACAGAAAGTTTGGTAGAGAAAAATCAGTGTGATGTATAAATCAAGGAGTTTTAGGGTTTTTTATGTCTTCTGCTTCTAGTTTATCTAGTATTTTTTATCAAAAAAGAAGCAAAATTACTCAGATACAGTGAGTCTCTCCTGTAAAATCTAAGATTATAGACATAATTACTGTGGGATGAATAGAGCTGTGATATGAGCCTGATTTTAAATCATTTTTGTTACAGAAAATAACAATTTTCAAGTAGTGAAATTTTTTTAGTATTTATGTATCTTGACTGTCTCTTTTTTTCCCCTCTCCTCAGCAAACTTTGCAATGTCCTTGACAGACTGAATGTGATTGCAGAAAGTGTAGTAAAGAAGACTGGATTTTTTGTTAATCGACCTGACTCCTACTGCAGTATCTTGCGTCCAGATGAAAAGTACCTATAATTTATTTGATGCATAATGAATAGCACCTATTCCTTAGAAAGCTGTTTGGAATTTCTATGTTTATTAAATCCCTTCTTATTTTAGGACTTACCGATTTGGGAACCACCAAGTGACGTCTTTTGAGGCATACTAATAAGAAAACTGTTGTCAAAATGTTACTGAGTCTTTTGTTAACCAGTAGATTTTAGGGATTTATAAATAGAAAATTTAAAACTTTTTTTAAAAATAGAAACTGTATTTGCTTCAACTGCTCCAGATGAGATTTCTTAAGTACCTGAAAATCCAGAAGTAATTATTTATCACTGAGTAGATCAATACATGATACGATCTGTTATTTTATGAAACAATTTGAAAGGCATTCTGGTTTGTTTCTTTTTCAGGTGGAATGAACTGGGAGGTTGTGTTGTTCCCACAGGTCGCTTGCAGGTACTAAAATATACTTTTTTAGTTCATAGTTATAGTGACGTAGGTCAGCACTCCCAAAGAACAATGAATCATGTCACTTTAATAGCTGATTGGTGACTCACAGACTGCTCTTAAATTAGTATTTATAGTACACATTATTATGGCTGTCCTTCCTAGAAATCTAATTGGGTTAGGGCCTTAAGTTTTTGCATGGTACCCCAAAACCGAATGGTGTTGGAATTGTATCTTTCTGGACTTAGTCTGAGAAATGCTTGTATTTTAAACTAATTTCCATAACTGTTTAGTCTGTAATGTTACCGGTGGAAGTTAAACCAGCAGAATTTTAGCAAACTGCATCATAAAATGTTACACAGTAGAAGAGAGGAATAAGCACATACTTAACCCTGGTAACATATTCATACACGTGAACATGGGTTACTGACTTTTCTCCAGTGCTGAATATTCGATACATTGTTACAGTTTCCAGCACTAAGGGAAAATACAAGTAGAAACATGTCTTCCTTTAAGGTCAGAAACTGCAAACCATACAGTATCAAATTTATACCTGAATGTTATGGTTATATACTCTGAACACAGGGTGTATTCTTAAGAAGTATTAGTTGCTTTGACTTGCCATTCATAATTTTGTATTTCTTGTAAGTTAGAGAGCATGTGACCATTCCTGTACTAGCTGATCACTGGGATATGTTTGTTGAGGGTGGATAAACAGCAGAGCAGATAGAATTTGGCCTCTTAAAAAAAACAACTCAATTTTTTATGTTAGTCTCACAGGTTTACCTGTAGTAGGAAAGTAATTATTTTATCTTTAATAATCTGAGAGTCACCAGTGACATACATGTAAGCATTCAGATCCCAGTTCATCTCTGACTAGACATCTTGTGAGTCACATCCAAGTTGTGACTTCTTCAAGGCTATTTGTGAGTTGAAGAAACATCCAGTTGGTGTGATGATAAAAGCAAGAATATTTTGAGAATAGGCATGACAGCAGTCTGATGTAGCTTGCTAGAGATGAATTGCTTTTGAACTTGTATTAGAAATGTCTTTACTCAAATTTTTGTGAAGACATAATTTGAGATTTGATAAGACTTAGCTAGTAGTAAAAAAGTAATAATCATGAGTGTAGTAATTTGTTGATTAAGGTAAATCTTCTATTTGGATTGCTTTACCAGACTGGAGTCCTCCGAACCAACTGTGTGGACTGTTTAGATCGCACTAACACAGCCCAGTTTATGGTGGGGAAATGTGCTCTGGCCTACCAGTTGTATTCATTGGGATTGATTGATAAACCAAATTTACAATTTGATACAGATGCTGTAAGGTAAGATAGATTAATAGACTGTGTCATGGTTTTAATTTTTAATTTTGAGTCAGGAGATTATGGAGAATTATGCCATAATAGAAGAAAAGAATTATGTCCATAATAGAAGAAGCATACAGTTATTTCCACTGGAATGATTTAATGTTTACTCATCCAAGTTTGAAACATCTTTCATACTTGAAATGTTGAGAAAATCCCATCATGCTGGAAGTTCCATCTTTTGGAAAAGTAAGTTAATCAGTCTTATAAGTGCTTGACTTTGTTCTATTTATATGCCCAAACTTAAAGAGATGTGTTTTCCTTTTAAATAAATTTAAGAAAACCTCTGCCCCAGTCTTTTACACTTGTTTTAATTGCTTGAGGCAAAATGCTAAATGAGAGTGAAAACTGAAATAAAGACACACTTTCATGGAAAATTCTATACAACTGATAATTGTATAGACGTACATCTTACCCTGCTATTTCCTACCTTTTCTTTGGAAAGATTTCATGGTTTTTGATTTGTTGGAGTTTTTCTGCAAAATTGTTCTTTCAGATCAAGTGTCAATACAAGCATCCTCAAACCCTTTATGAAAACCCACCATTTGTATTGAAATACTGTGGGGGTCAGGGTGAACTAAGCTGCTTAACTTGTACACATGCTTCAGAAGTTAATGTAGGAGTCTTTAAGTTGCTGTGTTTTTATTCCTTTGAGCTGTTGTTGTGACTGTGAAACTTAGGCTTCATTGCTGGTTTTAACTAGTGGTTTGATAGTTTTAGAGCATGGAGACCTAACTTGTATTCAGAAGCCACAAGTAGTTGGGCTTCAGTGCCCTTCACTTGGGATACATCTTCATCTCCTCCTTTTTTTTTTCCATTAGTTTCCAGCACTTGCCTGGTGCCTGGAGCTGGTATGTGCTGCAGAAAGCACCTCACTTGCAGCATGTTGGTTCACTGTGCAAGGGGTGGCTCCTGGCCTCTGTCTGGTGGCCAGGGAGAGCACTCACTGGTGGCTTCCTGGATGTGCTAGCTGTGCCTCTCATCTGCCATGTTCTAGCTGCTGGGAGCTGCACGTTTATGTTTGGGAATAAATAATTCCTGCTGCCAGTACCAGTTGCTGTGCAGCCTCCTGGGGCTACTGGTCAAATGAAAACAAACCAACCTACCGAACCCAAGGAAACAAATGAGATTCTCATAATGGTGTGTGATCTCTGAACAGTTTGTGTGGAGGCGAGTGGGTTTGGAGTTATTTCGTTTGGTTTGGTTTTTTTTTTTTTTGTCTGTTCTTTTGGGGGTTTTCTTTTGTTTTTTTAAAGTTACATAGCAGCCGTTTCCTCCTAATTGATCTTATTGTACTTGACCTTGGACAGAAGATTTGCTGGACAGTTTTTACAGAAATTGATTTGCTGCTCAGATACATGTTCCTCATCCAGATCTTTTCCAGGCAAACTTCAGTCAGATGGTTGCTAGGTTACATATGCAATACTGTCCCTTTTGTTGGAAATGTTATTAGGGGAATGTTTTTGTGGTCTGGTTTTGGTGCCTTTTTAAAACTTTGTTGTTGTTTGTTTCTATCTTCTTTTTCATTCCTCAAGGACTTCTTTCCTCTGCAGGTATTACATGTAGATGCCTGAGTTACTTTATCTTCTGATACTGTTGTGAAACATATTCCCACATTAATGGTTGAGTTTGCTTTTTACTTTTGAGGAGGGATTTGGGCTTGTTTTGTTCTGGTTTGGGGATTTTTACCTCTTATCTAAACTTCCAGTCTTTTTTAGCAAAATATCATCCTTGTCATTGTCTTGCTCGAGAAAGGCCTTAGTCACCATTTCTGAGAACCGCTTTTCAGTCTCTTATCTTTTAGGCTGAGCACCATCTTCTGAAGATAGCCTCTTTTTCTAAGACTGTTGGCTTGTTTTTGTCATTGATAGGGAGCTTGTTTAAATTTTGCTTTTCGGACTGGTCCCAGTTTGGATAGTGTCAACTTCTTGATGCCAGAGGACTTTTTTGCTTTTTAGCCAGCTCTCCTTGTTCAAGTCAGTTCTTAGCCAGTTCTTTTTGCTTTCTGCTTACATCAAGATTTTCCAGCTCTAGCAAATGTTACCTGGGTGCCATAGGCTTTTCTTACAAATCATGTTTATTCATTTTGTACCTCTGAGACATCATTATTGTAACTACGGAGATTTTTGGAAGGTTATGCTAACTTCATTCCTTGTGTACTTAACAGAAAATGTAGCCTTGAGATATTGATATATTCTGTGTATTCAACATGCCTTGTTTAGTTAAGATATGTTGTTTGTTTTCTCCCCATTAAGTAGTAGGACATGTTAATCTTCTTCCTGAATCTACAGAACTGCATACACTGTGTGAACGTCTTCTTTATATTAAAAAGTAATGAAAATCTTAAACTCTAAGCTTTCTTAGTAATTATTATGTCTGAATAAAATTTCCACATATTTATCTGAGTAAAGGAGAAGAAATTGTATTTGCAGATACTTTATTATATCTTCTCATTAAAATTCTATTCAGAAGTTTGATAGATGACACATTTTGCGTTTCACTCAGATTATTTGAAGAATTATATGAAGATCACGGGGACACGCTTTCTCTGCAGTACGGAGGCTCTCAGCTTGTCCACAGAGTAAAGACATACAGAAAGATTGCTCCATGGACTCAGCATTCCAAAGACATTATGCAAACACTCTCAAGATACTATAGTAATGCTTTCTCAGGTAAATTTAAGTGCTTTCTTTCAAGCCATTGTTTACAAAACATCTTAGTCATGATGTTTCAATAATCTACACCATGACCTTATGGCAGAGTTCCTCTAAACTATAATTTCCAAATAATTCAGTAACATCTCAAATAGGTATTCTGGTTTATGATGTATTTATTTATCCTATGTTGTAGCCTGCAGCCCTTTATTTAAAAATGCACACATGTAGCACTGCAGCTGTCAGTGACATTTGTAGATCAATAGAGAAGCAGGTAGGTTTTAGAGTTTTAAATTATTGGACACAATGTCTTCAGCAGATATAAGGACATATATAAGGAAACTGGTAAATCTAAACATAGTGGAAGGCTTCATGTGGAGTATTTCTTGTGATGTTTCTGAGAGCTGAGAACAAAGCAAGCTGTAATGTGTGTAATAGTTTTGTGTAAATAGGAGCTACAAACAGTTAAATCTATGGTAGAAAAGACAAAATTAAATTCAAAACCCAAGTAAATAAGCCATTTTTTCAGTTAAATAAGCTGTAAAATATTAACTTACTCCTTCACTAGATCATATCACTTACTAGTGTTCTACTTTCTTCTGGGCAACATGGCTAATGGAAAACTTTTTTGAAAAATGCTGAGCCTTATCTTATGCAAAATAACAAAAAAAAAGTGGTATGTTTAGAAGTCTTGCAAAAGATCTAAAAGAAAGATCAAAGGACAGTCCAAGACATGTCAGAAGGACAAGCACTGAGTGCGAAGGTGTTATAAGTGTTATGTCAATCCTCTGTTACTTTTTTGCACAGAAGTTGCATAGCCAGGGGTGGAAGTACCTTTTTTTTCTTTGTCCTGGTAGACTGCAATTAGTTAGAGACTGTGAACTTTAAAACAGTGATTTGGACAATGGCTAGAAGTCCTTCAGTAATCTCTGATTTCTTTAGCTGAAATTATTGCTTTTGTGCATATAACAATATTGAGAGCAGACCATTCAGATTAACTTTTCTGAATGTAAATCACATAATTTGTGTATCATATTTGTCCAAACTAAATGGGAAATGGAGAACTTGTTTATTTCAATGAAGTTGTCTCTTATTGTTTGCATTGTCAATAAAGTCTAGCTTCATCAATTCTTATGAGCCAAATGTAGCACACTGCAGTGTCACCTGTACTGTGACATAGAAGATAGAATAAATCTCTGAGCTGTTCATTTTTATACCAGCCACTGATATTCGTTGCATAGAAGCCTGAGAAAAGTTCTAGGTCCACATTTGGGGTTGTGATCTGCTTCCAAGGATAGTAATGATATGCATGTCTTCTAGTAATAGAAGAATTTGTTCTAAGAAGATGTTGCAAAAAGAAGAAAAATTTTAGAAATAAATGAAGTCCATTTTGTCATCTCAGTGAACTGGTGGGAAAGTAGACAGACATTAGTCTTTACTGAAGTCACTGCTGTCTTTGAATAAAATTTTCTTAAAGGTGCTGCACACTTCCCCCAGTTTACTTATGATTTTCATATTTGATCCCATTTCAGGCATGTATTTCTGGTGCTATATGCATTCCTTGGGTTTGCAGATGATGTTGAAATGTAGCATTCAATGTCATATTTACTTTGTTGCATTTTTAGTATGGAGTTTTAAAATATTTGTTTCAATGAAATTGAAAGGTTCACTGTCCAACACTGCCTGTTCAAATGGCAACAGCTAGGTTGATAATGTGGCACATTGAGAGAGATAATTTTGTTAAGTTTTCAAGAAAGCAGAGAAAAAGGAAACAGTTTTAGAACAAGATGATGATTTGCTGTACTGCATTTATTATTGCAATCCATGATATAGCCTTTAAAATAAAATTCTGAGGGCTAGCTAGTTCATGATTCAGCATTTCCTTGTGTTTCTGATCTGAGAAAAAAATTTTTAATGCTTGTGTATTTTATGTACCTGAATTAAACAGACACAAAATTGTAGTGATTTGCTTGGAGTCATACAAGTAGATAAGATTCAGAGCAGGGTTAACAGAGGCCTGCTATCGCTGTCTCCTAAATAAATCTGTTAGCTACACATGTACTGCTTGTCTATCATTCAGAAAAATGAATCAAAAAATAATCTACTCTTACAAGAAAATAATCCATGTGTGTGCTTCATGCACACACGTGGGAGACAGAGTTGCAGAGTTGTGAGGTCTGACTTCTGCCAAGCCAGGGCTGCTGAGGGAGCAGCCAAGGGAAGAGGCAGAGTTGGTACCAGCGCCATGTGCCCCTGTGCAGGTCTGCTGTAAATGCAGTTCCATGGTGCTGCTTCAAGCTCAGGGGGCCCTGCAGCAGTCATAGGACACAGACACTGTCTCTGAGGAGCAAAGAGAAGCAGTGTCTGAAGGGACTTGGGCTGTGCAGTGCTCCTGGTGTTAAGTGTGCCTCTTGTTTAACAGATGCGGACAGGCAAGATTCTATCAATCTCTTTCTGGGAGTGTTCAAGCCTGCAGAAGGAAAGCCACATCTCTGGGAACTTCCCACTGATTTTTATTTGCATCACGCAAACACCCTCAGTCTGTCACAGACCAGGCAAAGGTATTTTGCTGTTCATTTTTTTGTTTGGTTTGGTTTGGTATTGCTCTAATAAATTCTAATAAATACACATTGCTAATCAAATAATTAGGTCAGCCTGTCAAAAAGTTGCTTACTGTTTTTTATGTTTATACAAAAGCTTAAAAAAAAACACCTTCAAGAGGCTACCAAAAAATGCTGAACGTTGGTGTTTCAAAGGATTTGCTTTAGTATGTTATTTTCCTATTGTACTTAAAAAGGAGGTTAATTTCATAGGAAATTCTATCCTTCAGTGTAAAATACTTCACTGTTTTACTGAAATACAGTTACTAAAGTTTAATTTAGCAATATATAGGTGCATTCTTCATTGTCAGATTTATTAATGGTTGAATTTGAGATTATATGATAAGGATAATATTTATTTTTCTATGTACTGCATTTAGTCTGCAGCTGTGCATACCAAGAAACCTACCTTCCTTTCAGCATATGTCTAGCCTGTTTTGAGGACTATTTTTCTTCAATTGCATTCCACTGTAGTTATATGGTAATAAACAGAAGTAATTAAGTATAAAAAATTTAAAGTGGTTTGATTGCTTCACAGAGGGAAATTATTTTTTGAAGACTATGAATACAGTGGGTTTAAAAGAAATCCATTTTAACCAAAAGGACAGTATTCAGCTTCTCTACTAATCTCTTAGGATTTTAGCTGGTTTTATCTTTATTCATTCTGTGAGCCATAAAGCTCTTTAGTACAAATGGTAGATCTGGATATCTGCATTTAGATTTTTTCTGGGCAAAACTGCAAGTCTTTAACCAATGTGATCAGTCTCTGTTGACCTCTTATTCTGTTAACCTGTCGCAGCAGCTGGCACATGATATGGCTCCTTCTGAATTTCAGTCCTCTTGGATTGTCTCCTGAGGCTTCTCTTAAAGGTAGCTTATATGAAGCCATACAACCAAGTGCTATTTCAGGCATACAGTAAAAATGCAATATTAATTTTCTTGACTACTCATTCGGAACATTATTGCATGTCTAAAATTTATTCAGCTGATATATTGCAAATATGCAAATGTTCTAATCTCCCTTTCATCTGTTACTCTGTTAAAACAGCCATCTCTTTTTTGTCACATACTGTTCTCAAATGAGGTGGAATATTAAAAAGAAATGTTGGTACTCTTCATTTACTTGTTAATTATTTTTACCATTCATTTTAACGAAAATTTCTATTGACCACTTATAATAGGCAATCAAGATGTTTTATTATGTGAATATAATAACACCTTCCTGTAATAAATATGTGAAAAAAACTCCTCTAAGTAATTTTTTGTTTCTACCAACCATTTGGACAAGTTCTTTGTGTAACTTTTTCCTGTCTGTCTGTGTAGTGCCTCTTTTAAGTTCCTTGGGCACAGCAGCAAAAGAAATAATGACAGTCATAATGAAATCAAGGATATAGGAGAAGGAAGAGAATATTTCCTGTCATTGAAACTTCTTTTGATTATCTATGCTTTTCCTATATTGTAAGTGCCTCTTCATCAGGAGGAAAATATTTAATAAGGTTCATATCTTATTTCTATATAATTTGTGACTCACATGAAAGGACAGTGAATATGGAAAAGGAGACTTTGTGTTGCCATGTTACTTATCATTTATGCAGTGTCTGCATCATTTCTGAAGGCACTGGAGAAAATTGCTTACTAGCATGGGACTTTGAGAAGAGGCAGGACCATCAGGCATAATTCATTCCTTACTGTCTAGGATATACACAGTTCTTGGAGCTGAAGTGTGTTTTCCTGCGTGTCCTGTATCATCTCTTAAATCCCACTAACAAGCCTATTTTGGCCGTTGGAATACACCCATTGTTTCTGCTGCAGATGGCTACATTGACAGGAGTAGGAGATAACCACATTAATACTCTGATTACAGCCCTCACAATATTGTAAATACACATGTATTTGAAATAAAAATCAATGAAGACAATTGTGTTTTCATTCCATGTAATGAAATAGAAGAAACTATCAGAATAAATCAGAGCAGAAATTAAAGTGTATTTGAGATGAGACAATAAAATTGTGTAAACATGAACTAAAGATAAAATGTACTTCGTTTTATCAATGTTGCTTGACTTCCATTGTTGTTTTACAGAAATCCTGAATAAGGTCCCAGCAGGGCTTGAATTTTGCTGTTAGGTATGCCAGCGGCTCACAGACTTGTGACAGCTGTTACATCAAAATGTATTTCTTTGTGTAGAAGTCAGCTGCTTTGACAATCATCTGATCTTATTATCACTGACCTTCACTTCTTTATACCTTTTTCCTATATTTTGGGATCTGAAGAGCATCTGGGAGGAGATGCCTTCCCCCCACTCCTCCTACCATCCAACAACCAAAACAAAAGAAGTACATAAATAGTTTTGATAGATACTAAGGCTTTAATTTTCAATGCTGTAGAGGTAGGCACCCGAAACATATTTTTTTAGTTAAATAAAACCACTCTTCTGTCCATACCTGTACTGAGTTTCATGTGTTTAAATTTCGTGATTTGAAAGCGAAGTAGTTGGACAGGGGCCTGTTGACATCCTCCATCCAATTTAGCAATGTTTGCTGAAGTGACACAGTATGGATGGGTGAATGTTATATTCAAACTGGATAGGCTGGATACAAGATCTGATTTCCTGTATCAATTGTGTTTCTGTTTTTCCTGTACAGCTATACTTACTGGTGGACCACAGGTGTGCTAAAGCATTTACCTCTTCCTTTTGATGAAGGTAGGCTCTATATTTGCCCTTGCCTTGCAGAGTACCTTGAAAAAGAAGTTTTAGTCACAAATGCTTTTTAACTGTTTTAGATCCCAAATCTGGAAAAAAAAGTGTTTTCATAATGGTTTCTAAATACTTCTCTGCCCCCTTCCCTGCCCCCCCCCCCATCCCAAGGAGATATGAGCTTTCAATTGCAGGCTGCAAGATCTACCTGAGTGGCTAAAACTTGACTTTCATGTGTTTATGAGCCAGGGCACACTTAATTATTTTTTTTATTTTTTTCTTGTTTATTAGCGTGTATTTATAGACTGTGCTGCTGATCCTATTCCTAGTTATAGCTAATGTGTCTTATTTCTCTGTGGTGCTGTGGAGCATGTTTTATTAGGAATTGTCATCATGAAGTGAAATCAAATTACAGTGGTTGATAATGCATATTTATTGAAGATGTGCAATGCTTCTTCTTCATGTCATATTTCCTTGTCTCAGATGGGATATGACTGTAGGAAAAAATTGCCTGGTATGGTGGCTAGGAGAGCAGGCTACTGTTTGATTAGATTTTTTTGCAAGAGGCAGTAATTGCTAGTAAAACGATTTTTTTTCCCGTCAGTGACATGTGCTGAAAACAGACGCAAGTTGACAGTGAAGAAATTCCACAAATATGAAGAGGAAATCGATATCCACAATGAGTTTTTCAGGCCATATGAGTTGAGCAGTTTTGATGAGACCTTCTGCTTGGCAATGACCAATTCTACACGGTATATTGGGATGTTTTGTGGCTCTAAATCCTTGACTGGAAGTTGATTTGGTGTGACTTAAATATGCATTCGATTTATTTCGTTAAATATATGTGATTTCAAATTTAGCAAAGTTCTTGAAACTAAATCACAATGCTACATGGAAATGTTACTCTAAAAAAAAGTACGTTAAAATAGCAATTAGATTTCTAAATATTTTCTATTATGGAATGCTTAGATGGCTGAGAGATGAACTTTCCTCAGTTGACTCAGATCACAGAGGTTACTTTCAAAACAGTTATTTTCTCATTGTTCTGCTCTCGTTTTGCAGTTGTTTTCTTCAGTTCATCTGGTTCTCACCTCTGGTCAGATATTTTGGGTTTTTTGTTTTGGTTTGGTTTTTTGTTGGCAGCAGTGAACTGGATGTTCTGAGCATAATCTGAATCGTGGTTTGGCTAAAGACCTCCAGGCAGATTGTTTCATGTAGCTGTTTGACCCAATTTGTGTGTTGGCAGCATTTTGAAAACAGTGTACAAAGCCCTGAGTTACTGGGCTTCTGTAGCATAGGAATGGAGCGCAATGCTTTAGCATCTTTGGCAAGTGGTGGTACTTGCAGCTGAGTTGTGGAACTAAATAATGCAACTGAAAGCTTTTTAAAAACCTTGGTTATATTTACATAAACTTGAAATGGTGACGTTAGAACTTAATATCTCTTTATGTTTGTTTTTTTTAGTTCACAGGTAGATGTTCTTTCAGAAAATTTAAAATTCTTATGTCTTGCACTTTGTTCATGAACACTTTTCTATTTTGGCAGAGATTTTATGCCTAAGAATGTGGGAATTGATCCAAGTCCATTTACTGTTCGTAAACCTGATGAAACTGGAAAATCTGTGTTGGGGTAAGTCTGAAGTCAGAAATTTTGTTGTGGTTTAATTGTAATGAAAATGTATAAACACTTATGTGTGTGTCTGTGAAACATATTCTACATTACATGGGAAATAAAACATTCATCAGTGTTAGACTGCAGAATTGTACACTTTGAAAATCACATCTAATTTGAGGTTGTTATTTGAGAGTAGGAAACCTTAATTCAACTTTTTAATATTTTCTGTTTTCTCTCATTCCTCAAAGTGAAATTCATGAGAAGATTTTACCAATAACATACAAAAGTTATTAAAATTTGATCATCTTTTCATCCTAGTGGCAGCTCTATTCTCTATTGGAGTTGACAGCAGTGCATATTTTCTTTTTTTCTTTAGAAAAATGATAAATTTTTCATAAACAGTGCATATTCTGAAACAGCAACAAATGCCAATTTCAGCATAGTCTTTGATAAAATACGTTATTAAAATATTTATGGATAAAATTATATAAAACAACCCAGCCACAGTTACTGGGACAAATGAATGCTTCATTTAGCTGCTTTTGCATCCTGGACCTGCTTTGCTACTCTATTGATTCCACTGCTGTGTCCCACAAGGGCTGTGCAGAATCTTCCAGAATTCGTTCTCTCTTTGGTAGCTCATATTAAGGAAACCCTTTTGTCAGTAGTTACTGTGCTGTGACAACATTGTAAGTTCCTCTGAAAACTTGCTCTTCTGCTAAACACTGCAACATTTGTCTGTCTCGTGTGCTCTGATCCTGAGGGTCTCATTGTCAATAAATGTTGAGAGCAGACTATGCTTATCACCAGTAGAACCTCATTTCATGCTACTGATTCCCTGGGAATAAACAGGAAGACTGTTCAATGGTTACACGGTTTATCTCTGCAAAGAATTTGAGTTTATGAGTATTTTGAGGATAAGTTTTATTCTTCCGCTATGGGAGAATGTCAGATTTTGGACTAATTTGTCTCCAGATATTCCATTAAATAGTTGACCATTATATAATTTTCTCAGGCACTTTTATTCAAGCTCTTTGCTGTAATTTTTAAGGATTGATGTGGGACAGAGAATCAGTTCCATCAAAGCCACATTCCAGGACTCCCTGCATATCACTTATAAGCAGGGTGTGTTGTACCTCTCGCACCTCACTCATATTTAGCCTTGCAAAAGGTGGTACCTTTGCCTTGCTCATTTGTCATCGTCTTTTGATCTAAGACATTTCTGAAAGAAAATTGGTGATCTCTTTTTGTCTGTGGGGGTTCAGGTCTCAGGGACACTTAGATCTTGGCTGAGTACATGTTGGGAGTGGGGTGAGGATAACATTCTTAGCAGTGTTTGGCTACTTGCTCCATTCTTCAGCTTTCAAAAAGGACAGCTTTTCTTGTGACCTTCACCTCATCTAGAAAAGTAGGGGAAAATCCCTTAATTTTCCCTAAAAACAATGCTTATGTCTTCATAATTTCCTGCAAATTTCAGTCCAAGGAAATGTCAGGCTCTGCTGAGTCAGAAATTGAACTTGCCCATGCTGTTATTTTCCCCAAGAGATTTGTTCCAGCTCTAAGATTTCTTCTGATACAATCATGGCTTTGGAGGTAGGGTATGCTCTTAGACTAGAACCTTTGGAAGGACTCTCCTACTTGTTTATGCATGTTCCTTCAGTGTATAAAGTGTAGATAATTCAGTACAGGGATGTGTGAGTTTGGCTTCAAGAGGCAGCATCTGTGACAGTCACGGTGCTCCACTAGGGCTCAAGTGGTGCTGGTGAGAGCACTAGACCTGCATCTCCAGATAGCCTTTGCATCAATCTATCTGCTCTTATCACAGCCTCTAGCATGCTGCTGTCTTCCTTTAGACTAAGTCACACACTGTGTCACACTGTCTGTCAGTGATACATGGGACAGTCATTGCAGCAAGGAAGAGATGTTCCTTCCCTCTTTCCAGGGATTTGTCTATAAACTCTCTATTCATTAGCTGATTCATTAACTGCCTTCCTGGAAAGATTGTGAGAGTGTTTGAGAGGAAATTGCAACTAAATACTCTTCTGTGGCCAGTAGGAGAGGACGCAGAGCACACAAGTCTGGTATGATTTCTGATGGGTGAAGTCATGTGTACCTTTCAGAGTGCACACAGTTAAGTTCAGTGTTAGCTTGCTTACATAGAGATGCTGTATCTTGAAGGCTTCTTATAAATAAGGCACCTCTTTATATTGACTAG
The DNA here is from genome assembly GCA_013400215.1 of Cisticola juncidis. Taxonomy (NCBI): domain Eukaryota; kingdom Metazoa; phylum Chordata; class Aves; order Passeriformes; family Cisticolidae; genus Cisticola; species Cisticola juncidis. The sequence continues at coordinate 309,270 of VXBR01010759.1, forward strand.
CATTTCTTGAGTGAGAAATACATACTGTGTCAAGAAATGTTGCTGATTATAGAATTAAATTGAGGGCAGAGGTATGGAAAATAAAGGGTAAAAGTGACATTACCATTAAGATTTGGAACCAAGATTAAGGAAGCTATTGGAGTCGCTATTGTTATTAATCAGAAAATAAAACTTCTTCCAAGATCAAAACCAAAGATGTTATGTCTCAGTTAATTTTTATTCCTTTTTATTTATTCAGTTGTGGGGAGGAATTAAGTAAAGAATCAGCAAATTAGTGGAAAAAGGCTGACAGAATCCTTTGGGCTTTCTTTAAATGCTGTGGAATAACAAAACATTGAAGAAGAGAAAAATCAATTTGGGATTTTAAAAGATGAGCAAAAAGTTGCCCCAGAGGTTAAAACTTATTTCCCTGGAAAGATTGTAACTAAGATTAGGAGTTTTAAATATTCATTGCTGATACTGTGCTGATTTCCTAACACACTGCTTTTCCTAATAGGAACAAAAATAATAGAGAAGAAGCTGTGCTGCAGCGCAAAACAGCTGCTAGTGCTCCTCCACCCCCAAGTGAGGAAGCAGTGTCAAGTAGTTCTGAAGATGATTCTGGGACAGATAAAGAAGATGAAGGTGCTGTTTCTCAACGCTCGACTCCAGTAAAGGTGACTGATGCAGGAGACAATACAAAAATCACAGAGGTAAGAGATTACTGTGTTAGGCAAGAAGGTAAAATTCACATTCCCTTAAGAAAGCATTATAGAACACTCAGAAGTAAAGCACTGAGAAATTTAGTGACAAAGGTCTCCAGTGTCATTTTTTTGTGCAGATATTAGCATAACAGCAGCAAAAATGCTTGTTATCCTTTTCTGTTCTTCTTGTCATGTAACTGGGAAACACAAAGGAAAATAGCATTAGACGAAAAGAAAAGTACTGTCAGAAACCTATGGCATTTCAAAGGTCATTACATAATGTAAAATGCACCTGTATTACTGTGTTAATTCAGAGCAGTAGTGCACGTCTGATTATTGTCTGTTACCGTGCTCTGCCACACATCATTGGGTGGTCTTGGAGCATGCAAATGAGATTCCCTTTCTCCAGGAATTACTTGATCTACCTACTTAATCAACATTTAGTCCATGGGAGTGAATCTGGAGCAAACCCCCTGAAGGACATGTAGTATGAACCTGAGGTCCTGAGAACCACCTCTTGGAATTACAAATCAATTCCCTTTGGACAATACCACTTGCTTAGGTCGATTAACTGTAAATTATTGTTCATTTTGTCTGAATTTCAACCTGATTTATGTGAACACTTTTCAATTGCTGTCCCATAATTATGTGGTTTTAAAAAAAATTAACTAACTTCAAAAATGTGCATGATAATGTGCACAGGTCCTATGCTATTACTGGTACTAAGGCTGCAGATAATGGCAGGGAATAAAGTAGTGAAATAAATTGCATTTGCCCAGTCAGGTGGAAAGAATTTATATTTTCAGTTGTGGGCTATTAATCTTTTTTTGCTAGCATAACTCCCATTTTATTGGAATCTCTTGGGTGCTAATTTACTGAAAATATTGAGTTGTATGAAGAATTACGGAAGTATCTATTTTATTAGTTTGTGTAATAGTTCTTCAAATAGTTTCTTGTAGATATCCATTTTGGATACCATTGAAGTGCCTTAGCAAAAGGTTATGCTAATGTATACTATAGAAATTTGGAAAATACTTATGTTGTTTGGCAAGGTTGTTTTCTTTAAAGTCACAACTTTTTTTGTTCTTTTTTCTTTTTTTTTCCATGATTCAAATTTTGATTCTATTCAGTCTTTAGCCTAGGGTTGTGTGTTCTCAGATAATGGATTTTCAGCCTTCACTAGTGTCTTCTTCCTAAGCCAGTGCAAGCACATTTATTTATTTATTTGTGTTTATGCAAGGTATTTTATCTGAAAGTTTTCCATTAACTCTGAATAACAAGAGTACCTGTTCTTCAGCAAATCAGATTGTTTCTAGATTTTTTTAACAAAAATCCAACTTGAAATTTTATTCTTGATTCCTACTGTTGCGTAATTTATCTCACATCAGTTTTTCCCTCTGTTTTGAACACACTTCCACACTCAGACCTAAGATAGCTTTTTTAGATTTTTAAGATGCTTAAATGAAAGGTGTATGTAAACACAAAGTATGATTTGAAATACTGAATTGCACTGGCTTAAAAATTGGGTGAGCTATCCTGACTTTTTAGTAATGATATGAAAAAATATATTCCAATTTATTAGCACCCTTTCATGCACTGTATTTTAGTAATAATTTGCATTGTTAATTCATGCCATTCCTTATTATCTGCGGAACTCAAAAAGCTAATTTCTTTCTGTTCACATCTCTGAGAATTTAATAAAAAATGCATTCTTCTGGCCAGGACATATCTTTCTGAAGTTCTTTGACTTTGAATAATTTTGAACTAAAATTTGAATCAGTTTGAACTGAAGACTGTCTTTAAATTTGACTCACAGTCATATGAGTCTTGTCAGAAAACCCCCCTCAGTTCAGCACTGAACCACTAGACACAGTTAGTGAACTATTGCATGTGCATTGATTCCTTGTTATAGTTGACTGACATAATTGCATAATGTATAAAATAAAAATAGTTTTGTTCAACCTGAGGTTTGTAATTATTGCAGAATTGACAGCAGGAAATGAGAAAGCAAATGTAGGAGAACGTTCTGAACGAATGATTTATTCTATATTCTATATTAAGTTTCAACACAGAACAGAATTTAGTAACTACACCATTATGTTCTATTAATACGATTTATTCGCCTAATATGTTGTTTTAGCTGATGATCTCTTTCAAGAATTCTTTACTTGTTGAATAAATGTATTGATTAATATTTTTTAAAAATACTTTTCTTAAGAAATGTGTGTAAGCTAAGGTTGCTGTGGATGTGAGAAACCTGTCTGATTTTATCTGCATTTCTGCAGATATATTTTGGTTTGTAAGGACATTCTTTCTTAGGAGCAAAATGTCTTAGGATGTTGTTACAGTATTCTTAATCTGACTCTTTCTTATGTTCTAGAATGTAGTGCAGGCAACAAAAGATGTGTATGGAGTCAATCTTTCAGATGTCCCTTCAGAAGATGATCTTGCAATATATGCAAGGTGAGATAAATTTCCAGTGGTAATTGGTAAAGGATAATTTGAGCTACTTAAGTGCAGTTTATGAAAGTGTCACCTTTGATTAATTATTTAGATGAGAAATTTGTCTATATATGCTGTCTCTTTCAAATTCAAGCTATTTTCAGCTGTCTGTGTCAATTCTGGTTTCAGTGAAAGCTCTGCAGATGTCTCTGAAAGCAAAATTTGGAGCTTAAGTCAAATAAAAGATGCTTCAAAAGAAATACCTGTCACTTAATATAATCCTAGAAATTCATAACTAAATTCATAGAAATTCCATATTCCATTGATAAGTAAATTCCACAAAAATTAAGATTGTAAGCTTTGTAACCTGTGGGGTTTGCATTTTTCAGGTGTTGAATTATTCCAAGTCTGTCATAATAAAATAGCCAATCCTGTAAAAATGCATATAAAATAATAGAAGTTGTCCTTTTGTTTAACATGATGCCATATAGGGGTCTAAAAAATCTACACCTCATCTCAGGAAAGCTCTGTGTGTATATTGAAGTGAATACTTGTGAGACGTGCACTGAAATGGCCTCGTGTGCATTTGTTTTTATTTTTGTAATGTGTAATAGCAGTAGCTACCTTGTTGTATTTGAAACCTTTTCAATTTTTAAGGGAAATTTTAATTCACTGTGACATCTATTTGGTGATATCAGGTTTCTTCCTGACTTACTTCATTAATACACTCAAAGCACTTCTTCTTTTTATTTAAATGTCTTTTGCTCTTACTTTGTCTTTGGGTGTAGCTGTTTCTCTTGCATACTGCTGTTCTTTAAAATTCCTATTTCAACCTATTTCCTACAAGCTGAGTTATTTGAAGATACTACACTTGAACAGGGTTAAGGAGGACGTTTCTCATTATATCTGAAATTTTTACCTTCATCTGTACCTCTGCCTTTGTTTCTTTTTTTATTTCAACCCTAGAAGATGGATGCAATTTTGACAGCTATCCTTTGATACAGCAGGTAGTTATTGTGGTTCTGAAAATGGCTGAGTGTGAGCTGGTGTCTAGTGAGAAGTGTCTCTGTGCAGATGAGCAACTCTTTGTTAACATCCCGAATTGCAGCTACTTCCAATTTTATAATTTCTTCTTAAAATTATAATTTTATAATTAGGCTGGACTAATGTTCAATCTATTGTTAATGTAAAACTGTAAACCCCTTGGGGGCTTTGAAGCTCTCTATTTATATCCTTTTTAAGAAAAAATAAAACAAACTTTGCATTTCTTTCTTTTCCTTCGAGCAATGCAGGTTTTAAAAATAGAAAAAATTACAAATTCGTTATCTCTTTTAGCTAACAAGACATACTGCTATTTCTGGTCTGGTGTGCTGATTTATGCAATAAAGGATGTCAGTAAAATCTATACTTTACAAAATGTACATCGCTTGAGAATAGCAGCAATTTCTTTCACAGTATGATTACAGTTCTCACATCAAGGCTTTTTCTGTTACTGTAATAAGGGAAATGGAGATGTAAGATCCTGACTCCACGTGACATCACTGGACATGTTAGCTGTGTTTTCATTATTAGGATTAGGGTCTTGCAGATTCAAAGTACTTCAGGTTAACTTGCTTTACATCAACTGCTCTGTATTAAGCCTATTTGCAAAAGCAAATTAAAAGCAAATTTTAAAAAAAGTCCAAATTACTTTTAATTCAGCCCAGTTTCACTGATGGCTGAGATAATTCTCATCAAAACAGAAATCACTGAAGCACAGTTAGTTGAATTTGGAAGGGAGGTCCCTCACATAATTTGAGGACGTACGCTGCAGATCCACCGTGCACAGTACCTTCCTGTCATCAGGAAAATTGCTTGTGTGCTTTTAGGTCTTGTAGCTTGCAAAATATTGAATAATTTGAAGCAATTAATTGGTTTGCCTTTGGATTTTTAAGTTGGTTTCATTAGCAGGCTCCTGCCCTAGAAGATCTTAATTATCTTGATTTCCACTTAAAATTCTCCTATTTAGTGTTTATATGTGTTTATTCTTTTAATGGTCTAAGTGATGTTGCTTGTCTCTGAGGCTTTTGTTTCTACAGTATAGACTCTGAATGGAGCAGAAAGAAAAGCTGCATTAAGTTGTTTAGGAACATGTTGTTTGTTTGCTGTTTGTTCTGTAAACTCTTTCGTGCAGTTGGTTTTACACTGGTAACAGTTGCTTGTTAAAATGTAGTAAATATTCCTGAAGCAGACCAGTAAGACTTCTTAAGCTAAATGGAAGCTCACTGTTAAGAAAAACCCTCTGCCTCCGAAAATTAAACTAGTAAATCACAACTGATGTTTACTTGTCTTTTCAGTGGCACAGCTGTGTTGGAGAGTGCAAGATAGCTACATATATTTACATTTGAAACCATCTGACTTTTCCTTCTATTCTAAGTGACTAAGATTAGTGAAAAACTACTTTTCAGATGATTTTGTTCCACTTTATTGTCAAGAAAAAAAGCCCATGACAATATTTTCTGTTGGCAGTGCCTTCCAGCAATTATTTGGAGATGGAAATTGTCCCAAAAGGTTGTGCTTGTAAATAAGTGATCTGGACTAACAGTGTTTCAGGTGAACAAACTAGAATGAATTCAGCAGAGGACTGACTTAAATCTGAAACTTAGGAGACTTTGTCTCTTTTGCTGATTTTTCCATACACTATTCCTCTGTCTGATTACTTTGAGAAAGACTCATAGGAAGTTGATTGAAGAGGGTTGCCTGTTTCTTCCCATGACATTCTAGGTGACACCAATTGATAAGCAAATCTTTTTTCAAAGGAGGTTCATGCATGCACCCTCTATGAATTTTTAAAAACGTCTTTTGTTCACCAGAGAAGTACATCATGATCAGTGACTTACATAGCATGACTCAAAATCTCATTTCTTAGTGTCATTTTCTTTTGTTTGGTGATTTTGGGGGAGTAGTTCTTTCATTTCTTTAATTTATTCTTTGATCTACTGCTTTTCACAGGTTTGTTCAGCTGGGACAGAGTCAGCATAAACAAGACAAGGGCAGCCAGCAATTTTGTTCCAAACACCCATTGGATAAGGTCATAAATTTGTAAGTATTCTTTCTCTTTTTCCCTTTAGCCTGCTCTTGCATTTGTCATTAGATATGGAAAGTGGTCAGGTAAAATTGATGTTAAATTGCTTGAGACTCACACTTTCATTTTCTTTAAAGCATTAGGGGATTCAATGCACAGCATGAAGAACTGGTTTTTTGAGTGTTTAGGTATTTTGGGGGTTTGGTTTTGTTTGTGTTCTTTTGGGGAGTCTTGTTTTTGTTTTTAGTTTTTGTAGTATCAAGGCGTTTGTGTTCAAAACTCTTAGCAATCCTGAATTAACAGAAAGTGCTGAATGTACTGAGTTTAGAGGGCAATTTCTTCTTGCATATTCTTCACCGAAAAACATCCAGAGTTGCCTTTCAATCTTCTTAGTACTAGTGTACTAGAAGATCAGTTCATGCTGTTATCCAAATGTCTTTCTAATATTGAACCAGGTCTTACAGTGTAGATCATCGAGCTCTACCTTCCCAGTTGACATCTTCCTGTACTGTAGGCAGCTTAAAATTTCACCAAGGCAAGGCAGAATTTTATTTACTTCTGTCACTGGGGTACATGATCCATTATCCAACAGTATGGCCATTTCCTAGAACTGCAAGAGCTTTTCTGCAATCCATTGATTTACAGAAGCCTCAGCTTTGTTGGCCTCTTGTCCACCCCTCAGTGCTGGTGAAGTGGAATACACAGCATTTATACCTAAGCAGGGAGAGACACTGGGTGAGTCTCAGTTGGGCTGAGAAAGAATGACATGAAACAGATGTCATGCTGTGTATGAGACAATACTGTCTAAAAGCAGAGTTTAGTTACTTGGTATTAGGTACATTTAAGGTGATGATACCACATTTTTACGTAAATGAGCCTGTAGTTTTATAATAAAATGAATCTAATGGGTATTAAAGTAGTAAATTAGATTGGCAAACTGTAAAACTGTTCTTCAATATGAGAGAAGCAAGCCTGAATGTTTTAAATGGACAAGTTTATTAAGAAAATTTTGTAAGAAGAAGAATATTTTTGCTATGAATGAAGGCAGTTTTTTTATTGTAATTGCAGAATTGCATATAAGACAGTCTAGGAGATAATAATTCCTTCCTTACCCCTTTAAATGCATTTTTTTTCCCAATGCTGAGCTGCTGTAAAGTGAACACATTAAAGAGAGTCTCTGCACAGAATTCTGGTGGCTTTGGGATAGTCAAATGTTCATTTTTCTCTTTTCCCAATATCCATGTGTTTCTGAATAGTAGAAGTGTAAAAGTCATAAGGCACACAAATCTCTGCGTCCTGTTGCTCCTGCTCTTGAAGTCATTTAAGTCATCTCTCCTTGCAAGTTCTACCAAACATCCTCCTCTGTGCAGATCAGAGAGGAGCAGGGTATCTGGGTAAAAAACAGGTAAACAGGGTATCTTAGAGTTGGTAATTTCTTTTTTTATTAGAATATATCCCTGGACAGCTTAAAAATTTTCCTTGTGTTTTGTTCTGTAACTTTTAAAAATGTTTAAATGCTGTTTGGATGATGACAGTTTGTTCTTTTAGTTAAAATCATAAATGTAACCATTCTTAAAAGGCATGTTGTTCAACACTGAAACAAGGAAGCTTTCTCTTACTGAATCTAAATTGCTGCTCTGAATCAGGAATTTCCTCAAATACTAATTTTTAGAGATAAAATAGAATGAACAAAAGTGTACTCAAGATTAGGGAGAGAGGGAGGGTTTTCAGTAACACCAGCCTGCAGTTGTTTCTCGAGGAACTCTTGAAGAAATTGAAAAAATATACTCATTGTTATTAATTTGGTGTTAGATGCCTTTTAAGTTGAAAAAAATCTGACAAATTTAATTCTCCAATGGTTGCTTCATATATGATACAAATGCAACCAAACCCTCATTCTTTTCATAGTAAAATGAAGTACTCAGTCTAAAACATTGGTTTCATATCAGCAGGGGGATATAATTTAGGCTTAGTTTAGTTGTCTTTTCCACACTTCTCAAGAAAATCATTTTTAGTAACTCCACACTTCACAATTTTTAACACTTGACCATTTTAATCAAATACATGAAGCCACTGCAAAGAAGAAATGTTTATTATTTTTATAATGTTGCTGCAGGGATATTTATGAATTCAAATATGAATTGTATAAATACTGAAGAAAAGGTTCTGGCTTAAATTTAGAAACTGTAAGTATAGACTGGAAATAAAAAAAATGGGGACTTGAACAAAGACCAAAGTGATGCAGTGAAATAATACTGAACTTGAGTAGAGGATGTGGAAGGATATTGAAATTCTTCTTTTTGTTCTTCGAAATTCCATGAAGGAAAAAATGATGTAATTTTACTTAGAGCTAAATAGAGCTAAACTGAGCTGGACTACTTTTAGCACAATCTGTTATAATGTGTATGAAGAGAGACTCTAAGTACTGTGGTGTAATTACTGTTGGCTGACACAGTGCACCTGTTCCTAATTCCCTAATTCCCTTGTATTAATTTTGGTATGATATAAATAATAGTGTTGTAAAACTACACTCTCAAAACCTTTTCAAATGTACTTCTTACGTTTATCTAGGAGTCCAAGAAACTTTATTCCCCCCTGAAAAGGGAATTGAGTGTTTTGATTCCCTGTAGCACAAAAGAAGAGTGTGGGCATGCTTAAATATCCTTATACCAGAGTGTGGCTGGTGCATACGTCAGTCCAAGCTCTCTTCAGTGCCTGTGCTTCAGGGCAGGTCATAGAATGCTTTGGGTTGGAAGGACTCTTAAAGACCATCCAGTTCCAATCCCCTACCATGGGCAGGAACACTTTCCACCAAACCAGGCTGCTCAAAGCCCCATCCAGCCTGGCCTTGAACACTGCCAGGGGTGGGCCAAACACGGCTTCTCTGGGTGACCTGTTCCAGTGCTTGCTGCCCTCACAGTGAAGGATTTCCTCCTACTGCCTAAGTTAAACCTCTCTTCTTACAGTTTAAAGTCACTTCCCCTTGTCCCTTCACTTCATGCCCTTTTAAAAAGTCCCTCTGCAGCTCACTTGCAGCCCCATTTAGGTGCTGGAAGGTGCTTTAAGGTCTCCCTGGAGCCTCCTCATCTCTATGCTGAATAACCCCCAACTCTGTCAGCCTGTCTTCAGAGGAGGGGTACTCTCGCCCTCTGATCATCTTTGTGGATATTTGCTTAGGATTCAAACAAGGTGAAAAAGTACGTTTTGTTTACTCTTAGATATACTTCTTGAGGAGAACTAAGCAGTTTTGAAACAAATGCAGTGGCTTTCTGCTGACTGTCTGAGAGCTAATCCACATCATCACGCACTTCTCCTTGGAAGTATGGAACATCCTCATTATAACTGAAGGTTATAACTGTATCTTTTGCAGTAGAGACAGTGATTCTCTTGGTGAAACCGTAACACCAGGAAGCCTGCTCACAAGTGAGATGAAAATAATTGAAAATTGCGTGTCAAGGGTGCTGTCCTTCATGACACAAAGTTTATGTTCCTGTCTACGTAATTTTCACTGGAAGGCCATAAAGCTACAGGTCTCTAGGGAAACCTGATAGCCAAGTCATAAATAACATGCTGTCCTTCATGACTATTGCAAGATATTAAACTTATAAAGTAGAATAGATTTTTACATTAATACGTTAGAGAAATGACTTTTAATTAAATGACTGGATAATACAAGCACTCTACAAATAGTTACAGCTTAATACAAGGTTATTAATCAAAGTTGGCATGCATGAACATGTGGTTCTTTCAATATATTTTTATCATGTTGATGCAACTAGGAGGAAAAATTGAGATTCAGTTATTAAATGCTCAAAACTAAATGCACTTTGCTGCCCAGCTTCCATTGTACCTAAGGAAAGGATTTTTGAATCATTAGTGCTTCAGAAATGTCATATCTTTAGAAACCAAACAATAAACAGAGAAGGCATCAATTTAGTGCTATGGCTCTGTTCTGCTCTTTTACTTAATTGTCTACTTGCTAGTGTACCAGACAGACCAGAGTGTCATCTTTTCTTGTTATAAAGTGACATTTATAAGTTAGTACAGTGTGCTAGTGTCAAATGCCATTGCTAGTGTCTCAGCTTGGATGCTTTACACTGGTTAAATAAGTACTGCAGAAACTATGGATGCTTTGGAAAGCAACCTAGTTTTAAAACATCTAGACTAATTTTTTTGCTGGTTTTGAAAACGCCTACCGTAAATAAACTAGAAATGATCATGAGAAGAAACTATAACATTGTTGAGAAAAAAAAAAAGTTTTAGAGTATGCAGCCAAACTCTGTGGGTGACAGTGATTCTATTGTCTCAAGTTCAATAGTATAGTTGTATAAATAATCATGTCTTTCCAGTCAAAGAGGAATCAAATTAATGTATGGCTATGGAAAGTTGAAATATAAAATTGAAAAGCATTACTTTAATCTGGAAACATTTTTTTTTTGTATACCATATTCCAATTGTAGTCACATTAGTATATCCTACATGACATGCTGCAGTAATTTTTTAAGACTAGTGAACTGTCATATGATGAAACATCCAAAATACAATATATTTTACTAAACTAAAAGGCTGCAAAAAGAGGGCACGAGAGTTTTCAACAATTTTAATAGCGATCCTCATTTAGAAACAGGGTCAAACATTACTTTGTGCCTACAATGAAAGTAGGAGTTTATTAGGGCATTTTATTTATAGAAGGGCTTTCCCTTTGCTTAAGTGTTCCAGTTCTTACTTATTTTTTTTACCTTCAAAAGAGGAGATTCTACACATGAAAATAACTTCTTGTCTTCTGGAAAGCACATAGGTAGTGTGGCTGCTGTAGAACATGGCAATGATGCTGATATATGACTCTTCATTGCATTTGGGCTGGTTGATGTTTACTTTATGAGATAGTGAGCTTTGACAGTAAGTTGCCGGTTTACTTTCTTACCTGAGAAGTTTTGAGCCCAAAAATAGGTGCATATTAGGATTCAAATATGGTATTTGTTGAATGAAGAAGATGTAAAAAATATTTTCATAAAATATCTGAGTGCTGCTGCTTATAATAAATTGTCTGTTTCCTGATAATAAGATGGAAATTTCTTACCTAATTAATCCTTTCTCTGTGTTGGCTCAGTGTATAATCACTTGTTATAATTGCCACTAAGTAGATAGCTCAATGAAGCCTTTCTTTTATCTGCTGTAATGCATGGCACAGATCTACTTTAGCTGGAGTACTTACTGACCATAGCATATCTGAGGAAGGATGAAGAAATGAGGGCAGGGCAAAGGGAAGTGAGAAGGTATTCTGTAATGGGATTAATGGCAACTTACCTAATTACCCTACTTGGAAAGCTGGGTCTTATCAGGTCTGCAGTAGTGATAAAAATCTAGGTAAATGAATTATCTACTGGGAATTTGCCCTTTCATTGACTCTCCTGTATATTTCAAGGAAAAGAAATTCTCTCTCTCTCTCTCTGTGGAAAGTTTTTACCTAAAGCTCTAAATATTCTGCATGTTTGTTTTTTTCCAGAATACCCATCTCCTCCTTTTCTCAAGACAATATTTATGAAGTCCAGCCTCCAAGAGCTGATAGGAAATCGATAGAGATTTTCCATGCACACATTCAGGCTGGAAGAGGAAACATGCAGCCCCTGGGAAGAGATGATTTCCTCATGTACAGAGAGTACATTCGAAACAGATACATGTAAATCCAAGCTGGATTCTCCTGCCAAATCTACTGTACTGATAAGGCACAAAAATAATTTTAGAAAGAAAATCTAGTTTTGTTCTTAGGCAGTAATGAATTTATTACTAACTTTTCTATTTATTGTTCTTTACTATTACCCATTTATTGTATTGTGCTTTAGGGAAAAAGATGGTTTAATATCTGACTTAAAAGGTTATTTAAAATATTTTTAGCTGAAAGTGTATCCTAGGAGATCAAGTGATTAATCAGAGCACCCAGAGTCACTATAGAGTATGTAACGTGTGGCAAAGAAAATATGGTGTCTTTAGGTTTTTTATGTTAACTTCTTACATTGTTATGTTTGCTAATAAAACAAAAGTGATTTGTACACAAGAATCAGAACAGAATGGTTTTCTTCTCTTTCTTCCCTGACAGAAAACAATCTTCTTTTACAGCAGAATATTTTCTGATATTTCTTGAGGGTTTTAGCAAAGTGAGGGCTAGAATAACTGCTTGCAATTTTCTGCTTTCTTAAGCAAAAGTGAAAAATACGTGGCTTGTGTCAGAATCAAAATTTGCATCAACATTAATGAACCTTGTAACCCTAATATGTGTCAAAACTAATTTCACTGGTGCTGGTAGCTATGGGCTCTGTTCTGCATGCTGCAGGGTGAAGATGGCTTGTGACTAATTATCACAGGTTTCTGTTAGGAGCCTGAGGAGAACCCTATAATGACTGCATCTGCAAATGAGGGGAGGCTCTTCACATTACTGGGTTTGGACACCTAGAGAGTGCCATAATGTCATCTTTCTGTATGACAGACATTATCCTTTTGAAGCATACTCTTCCCATGCCTGTGGTTGTGCTCCTGTGAGATGCCTTTGGGTTCAAGCCTAGAGCCTCCAGGGAAAGTGGTGTTGGTAAGTGACTGGATCAGCTGGAGTGATCGTGCAAGAGGATGCAGTAGTTGGGTTAGGCAAGAATGAACATGATGTCCTGTGCTGGGTAAGAGGTAAAGAGGCAGCAGGTGTCTAAATAGGTTCTTTTGGGCTTGTGAGTAAAACATTTTTCAAATTAAAAAAAGAAAAAAAAGAAGGGAAGAAGTCTACTATTTGCAATTGCAAGCTAAAACATTTTGTTCCACAAGCTTGTACAGATCATGTTTCAGAATTTTCTGGAACAGCAGAATAACTGTTTTAGGGATGTAGCCAACTGCATGTAACAGATGTAGAGAACACAGTAAATTGTCAGTCCGCAGTAAATTGTTTTTCAGGCAGCTATTGTAGATTTGTGGCTGCTTGCTGCAAACACATTTACATATCTTTGAATATTTTACACAGTAAGTTGCACCTCTGTCAGTAATTCAGTATAAGAAAAGATGCAGTGAGTAAAAGGAAAAAGGTTTCTTTTGATACAAGTTTGTGTGTCTCAGGGAAGGACTTGCATGCAGTCAATGTGAACATGGTACCTTGAGCTACCAAAGCATTTTGATGTCCATTCTCTTTTGTTAATTCTTTTGAGCCAAATGGTTATATTTTAGGAGATGCAAGAATGAATTGTCACTTCAGATAATACTTGATTACAATTGTCAATTTTTTTCCTCTGGAAAAATAAACTTATACTGAATTCTTTTGCCCAATACAAAAAATAATTAGAAGGAATAAATACTTACTTTGAAAAAATGTGGAGCTGAAGTTTGTGTCTTAATGAGACAAGCACACACTTTCCTTACTGCACTTAAACTATTGCAAGGAATGATTTCTAGACTATCACAGACCTTACTTTTGTTGTGGATAGATACTGGTAATTTATAAAAGTTACCCTTGAAAGTGTACCACTTACTCATAGATAACTCAAAAGATGAAACTCCCTTTTCAGCAACCGTTGATGTTGTTGCAAAATTTAGGGATAGTAATAATTTTACAACTCTAGGAAAAAATATGTTAAGCCCTCAACAGTTCAGACAAGTCCTCAAAGAAGAGGACTAAAGGAGGTTGGTTTACAGTTCTGAGAGCTGAATGACACCTCAGTGATGGCTTGTGTGATCTACAATCGGTGTACTCCTAGCAGCTGTTCAGAATGCTTCAGGTGCCAATGGCAGCTCTCAATAGGCTTGTTTAAAGAAAGAAAAGACCAATGCACAAAGCAAGACTCCCAGCTTAACCTTGAGTAAACTCCCAGTTTACCTTGACTCCCAGTTTACCTTGAGTAAACTCAACAGCCTGAGTGGACCTGCTGCCTAATGCACATAAAAGATTATTTAAAATAGAAATACACCTAATCACCCATCTAACAAGTTCAGTTGGATGAAGGACTCCTGAGGTGCTGCCTCTGCATCTACCTTCTTTATTCCACTCTTGTGATAATAAGGTTCAGTTCTCAAGAGTGTTAAAAGCTCTCAATAGATGTGTCTATTTCCCTTTCAGAAGCAGAAGAAAAAGTGTGTAAAATAAGAATAAACATGAAAAGAGTGGGCTGTGTTGGCTCTAAAGAGTAACACGGTGCTCTTTTTCACTCTTAAGTGCTAATGAACACCTTTAACTTCAAACCATATGTGTTGTAGCAGCCCTCTTAATAGAGAGTAAAAATGAGCCGAGGCACAGACTTCTTGTTAAACACAGCATAAAAATGGTCCTGGTTTATTCTTCTTCACAGCTTAGTCATCTTAACTCCAACTATTTGCTGGCTTTGCCTGCAGCAAGCTCCTACTGTAGCTTTCCCCTGCAGCCTCTGGCTGCTGGCTATTTCCTGCTAAGCTATGACTGCGTGTATGAGTTTGCAGACTCTGACTGCAGCTTTTACCCAGCCAGACCGTGACTGCAGGCTCCAACAACAGGCTCTGACTGCAGACCCAGACTGACCTCACAGCAGTGATTCTCCCACTCCAGGATCCTGCTTCATGATTCTCTCCTTTTACACTCCTCAAGGTTCCTCCTCCATGATGATCCTCCCCTTGCCAGCTAACCCACTGCCTTTTATCACTCTTATCTTTATTGGATATAGCTATGACTTATTAGGGGTGAGGCTGTGCTGGGTAATTAACAAAACTGGTACTTATCAGGGGTGAGGTCATCTGTATTTCCTTCTCCTACATATATGAACAAAAGACATATTTGAGAAATATGCTGATTTTTTCTCCAAAATAAGTTTAGTTTGTTTCAGTGTATTTAAAGGTTACACTGTGATACAATCTCAAAATGTACACCTGGAAAATAATGGCTTCAGGTTCTTTTCCTGTGGAATCAGGAAGCATGCATATCGAATTGGGATTGATTTGGTCACTTCTGAACCATTTCTGTGCCAATGGATTTTGATGCCAGTCCAACAGCTTAAGCTTTGTACTGTGACTGCAGGAGCACTTCTTTTCCACAATTTTCATTGGCAGTTTCCCCTCCTTGTGAGTCTCATGTCCGCTTGCAAAACCCACTGACTTTTTGTTCTCTTCCTCTCATTTTCCGGAGGGACTTATCTGTGGTGCTGAAATAGGACCTTTCAATGTTCACACAGTTGCCAGGGGGAAGAAATAAAAGAGCTGTGTATAATTCTGGGGTGACACTTGTGGCAGCTCTTTGTTTTGTTACTGACTTTCTGAGATTTTTTCGCATCATCTAGGAAGGTTCTCTTGACTCTGACAGACTCGGGCCGGCCTTTACTTGTATAAACTCCAAAGCATATGCCCTGTCAAATAGTCATGTTTTACAGTCAGAGGAAATAGCAGCTTCACTCACATCATTTCATTCTCCATAGGGGTTTCACCCTATCAGTAATTACATGAACAAGTCCAGTTCACTGAGGGTAAAATTGAGGTATGTACACAGGAGTGTTCCATTTGCTGGCATAGTTTCAATCCCAAGTGATTGCCTAGAGGCTGATCGGTAAAAATACAATGTGCTTGGCTTCCAAATGCCTCCCTCTGTCTTGTATATATTTAAAAACCTAATTTAAGTTGTCACTTCTGGTGGTGATTTAGAAGTCATTTGAAACTAGTGCTTGAAGTTACAAAATATTAATAACAAAAAAATCATACATTGAAATTACAACCCTTGCAAATATTGATAATCAGCAGTCCCTTTCTGGAGTCCTCAAATCTACCTGCTACAAAAAACCATTGAAGCTGCTGATTTGTCCACTGGAACCAAGCAAGAAAAGGCATGAAAAGCAACATTTAGTGTTATTATGTATTGCTCCTCCAGGAAGACATGCTCTTTGCATGACCTATGGTTTGACTAGAACATTTATATTCCTTTTTTTTAATACATTCCTCTTCGTAGCATAGAGAGATGGTGTAATCAAGGTAGGACAACCAACAGCATGATATGAACCATCTCTGATGCTCCACTTGCATTTCCCCATTCTAGGTGAGCTGTGCTGCCAGCACTAAAGCCCAGTGTGGTTTTCAGTCATTGCAATGGTCACCTCTCATTTCCAGAGAGATTCAGATGTGGCCCTATAATAGGTCTGTCATTTTGTATTCCCAGACAGCTCAGATACTCTTTTATTTTTCATTCTTTTGTTTATTTCCCTTCTTTTTCGTCTGATGTTTTGGTAGTGTGTTTGTTTTTTCACCATCTGTGTTTCAGAATCCTTTTTCTCACATGTGACTGTGCCGCAAGTTGTAGTTTTCCCACTATATCCATCTCCTCCTTTTGGAGGTTTCACTTCTAGAAGCAAAACTCTGTAGTTCTAATAAACTATCTTGCTTATTACTGATGTATTCCTAGTTGCCATCAATGAGAGAATGTAATTTTCCTTGTTTGATTTTCTACCTACTTCCCTGGAAATGCAATGTGGATTATGTAAAGAGGAAAAAATAAAAGGAGAAACTAAAGGAAATGGTAAGATTTTGACTCTCAATCAAACTTAAACCTTGCATGGGAGACATTCTCTGCAGGCCAGAACTCCCATAGTAACTTCCCCCATAATGAAATTAAACACCTCTTCCTGGGTTTTCCCCAGATCAGACTACTGGATAATTGACTCGGATGCTCACAAGTCTAAGATATGAAAACTGATGCTGGGTTTAAGGTTCTACACTATATTTTGAGGGATTTCTCTTTTTTCCTCTACAGCTTGCAAGGGTATTTTGTAGGCTCATGAACTCCCTTCTGAGCAAGAGAGGGACCACTCAGTAAAACCTTTCCTAAGAGAAGCAGGATTTTAAGGAAGAGTTAGACCAGTTACCCAGCAGAAAATCCTTTTCCCCAGATGCTCCGATAACTTTTCTACAGTAAGTCCTAAGGGAGATTTTTAGGTATTTTTCCTTCTGGTCTCCCTTTTTTCCACATAAATCACAGTCCTTTACAGTGGATTAAATACCAGGGGTGAGCAAGAGCTGAAATTCATCTCAGTGAGGCAAGGGGAAAAGGAAAGGACAAATAAGGGAAGAGCTGGAGCCGTCTGGGTGAACAGAGAGGGCTAGACGCCAGTGAGGTGTATTTGAATAAGCAAGCTGATGCACAGGGAAGAGTAGATTGGCAGGGAGGCTGTGATTTAGTTGCTAGGAACTGCAGAAGAGCTGTGCACAGCACTGGCTCTCACGTTGCCGGCCGGGTGGGCAGGTTGAGGGCGCGGAGCCGGAGCTTACGGAGTGGCAGAGCCCAGCTCAGTGTGTGAGCGTGGCCCAACACGCTCAGGGACACGTGGAGCAAAGGGCTTGTGCTGCTGTGGCAGGGAGGAGGTTGGGTCACAGCACGTGGAAAACAAGTGGCAAGCCTGCCATTGAGACCTACCCCGTATCCACATGAGCCCTGACAGGAGTCACAACAGTCATTTGGAAGACACATGTGCCAAGCCTGATTTGAATTTCCAAAGGTCACATTTCTCATTCTCTTTGTACCAGGATTCTCATTAACAAATGTCTCCAGCTGGCCCTGTGCAATGTCCTCAGGACGGGCTGTTGTAACCAAGTTGTGCACACAGGGCTTCCCCCAAGGCTTCAGTCTCATCTCACTGCTCTCCACATCTGGGCTGTGGTAGGAGAGGGGGCAGTGTCCTGGACACACTATGTAGGGGGTCAGATTTGGACCTAGCAGGCACATCCTGCTAAGAGTTACACAAAAGCTATAGAGCAGCTTTCTAGAGGTGAAGGCGGGTTTGTGGCACCATCTGATTGAATTCCCCCTTACCTGGTGACAGTGGCATTGAAGCCAGGTAGGCTATAAACAGAGGAGGGCTTCCAGAGGTGAGCCAGATCACCTCTCTTGGGGAACAAAAATTTACCCCTCTGCAGGAGTTTATTTCTCCCCATTGTGCCTCTTTAGAGGAACATACACAAATGGCTTAGCCAAAACACTTGCACTTAAAAAACTAAAATTAGATGAGTCTCTTGATGGCCTTTATAAAATCTGTCAGAGCTGTGAGATAAGTAAACAGCTACATTATAGGGTCCCTTACAAAATAATTTTATGGCTTTAACCTCTGTCTCATCTACTCCAGACACAGCTAGGTATGCCTCTGGCACAGTGCTTCTCTAAAATATAGGCGTGTGCCACCTCAGGGCTACCCTGTGTTGTCAGGGGTAGATGGGACTTCTAATTTGTCACCAGCCAGGCCTGAGAACAAGCTGTTCAGGGTTAGAGAAGCTTGTCAATCATCACTGGCTTTGAACAAAATAGAATTTTGTCTGTCTCCATTGCTGATGGTCATGGTGACCTCTCTAGCCATGTCAGGAGCCTCATGCAGGGACCAGCTCTCCTTGACACCCTTGGGACTCACAAAGCTTAGCTCTGCTTCTCCTCGGCCTGCTGACAGCATGTTCTCCATCTGCTGCCTTGGCTTGAATCTCTGACAAACATTATGTTATGGAATGGCTTCTCCAGTAACATTTATACCATTAGAGGCTCCACAGAATGATCCACTTCCCACTCAGTAAATGCTTTCCCTTCAAATGCTGGTTTTGGAGAGTGTTTGCACTGCAGCCTCCTGAGCAAAAGCCATATGGGGAAGTTTCTGAGAGAGCTTCACTCTGCCTGGAGCTCAGGAAAGTGTCATTCACCTGAAGATGAATTATCTGCCTTTTTGATCAGAAGTAATTGGTCACAATTAGGAATCTTCACTTACCTGAATGCTACCTGACCTTCATCTGCCTCATGTATCCTGCTTTTGGATGTTCAGTACTAGGTGTCCCCCAGATCACTGAATGTGTTGGTCTGTTTTAATCATCACCACCCATCTCTTCCCTTTATTAGGTGTTGGTGAATTATTATACTCTCATTTATTAAGTGTAGATCATACAGTGGTAGCACAAATACTGCATTGGTTAGTTGTTTTTGCAGATGTGCCCTTTAGATTTCTTTCCTTATATACATGGGGTTTTCCCTGCTTTCATTCTGCATATCGTTGCCATTGTTAATTTTATTGATCTTTCTGCACATCTTCAGTATCATGGCTCTGAGCACAGGGTCACAATTCCTGCTCTGAGCAATCACAAAACATCTCTTCACTTCCCAGGTCTGTAGTTGCAAATGTGAAGCTGAAAAGTTTAGTCAAGGATGTGTTTCTTGCCAGTTTTTCTCCTAGGCATTAGTTTGTTCCTTCATTGTTTTTTCTGGACTGCATGTTTTGGCTGACTTGGAACTAGATGTCTTGATTATATCCCCTGTTGTTTTCCTTCTTTTGTTTTTTTTTTAAATTGTGTTTCAGTGATTTGGCTATTAGCTGTGCTTGTAGAAATAGAGGTTGCAGCTCATAAAGGCAGCTAAAATCCTTCCTGTGCTTTCAACAGGTTGTCACTGACTGAAATTGCAGCAAGGTCCAGGAGCTGAGGGTGCGGTCCCAAAATACCCTTCTAGGGCCACTTCATCACTTCCTTAGTAGAGGAGAGGCTATTCAGAAAAACCCTGAGGTGGCTTAAACACAAAGTGTCTCTTTCCCCTCTTTATCAAAGGCTTCTCTCTCACAATTGTCTCCGTCCTCTCCTATTGTCCCCTGAGATCTCCGGCAGCTCTTCAGCCCCGTGCTCACGCAGGGAGCCGGTTGTCTTCTCCCGCAGGAGAAGGGAAAACATTCCCAGACTCCACCTGGATTCTCAGTGACATGAGGATGTTCCAGGCTGAGCACCTCTGCACAGCTGTGTGTCAGCAGAGGCACAGGCAACACAGATGGGCCAGCTCATGTTTGGTCACAGCAGGAAGTGGGAGGCCTTTTGGAGGAGCATCACTTTTCCCACAGAATTCCCTGAAGCTGAACTGCTTTATTTTCTGTTCGAGCATAAGTTTTCGAGTGCAAAATAAAAATATCATTAAAGCACTGTCAGTATAAGAAAGTGCTTGGTACAGTATGATTTTTTTCAAAGGAACTGTTTACCTTGAGCTGATTATTAGCTTAGTCTGTAAATCCCCTGAAAAGTATTTACCCTCAGTGTAAGTGCTGTAACTCTGGGAAGGATACATGTACATTCCTCATAAGCATAAGATTTTTTTTCAGCTTCTAATTATGGAGCAATCACAACACCACTATAAAGAAATTAATGAGCTTTGGTATTTGTATGTAATGAGTATTTCTCTATTTCTCAGTTCCTTTTCTGTTACTGATTTAAACAAGAAAATTGGCAATGCTTTTCAGTGCTGTGATTTTAGAACATATATTTGCACTCAGCTTAGGCTCATTTTGCACATTGTCCTCTTTGTAACTCAACAACTGCACAAGCAGGAGCACGAGCAGGGAGTCTCCAGTTCTCATCTATGCTGAGAGCTGGTCCTGGTGTTCTGTATTCTCAGCCTTACCCTACCTCCAGCGGCTGTAGCGCAGACTCAAGCCAGTCACTTGCTCTTTGAATCCCGACTTCAAGACTGCAAATATCCTTTTTGCTGACAGTCTGCTTCTTGCCAACACTGCTGTTAAGCTTCCTCACACTCACGCTCCCTTCTTCACTCTCTAATTCCCTTTTGCTCCTCTGCTTTGCAGTTTGTTCATGCTGTCATGCCACACTCCATGGTCTCCCTTTCAGATAGTCTTCCAATAACCTCAAGGAGGGTTTGGAGACTCGCTACTTGCTTTAACGTGCCTGAAAACTGTTGCTCTCACTTCAGTCTGGGCAGAACATTCTTCATTTCAAATGACACCAACATGAAGGGAGGTTGCAGCTACAAAGGCTACAATGGAGTTTTAACTCTGCAAACCCGATGGCAGAAGGAAAGCACACACATAGCTTGGTCTCTGCCTCATCAAGAACAATTCTCTTGTAAACACACTGATATCTAGTGCCAAGTGGAGCTCTGTGGGAATACTGCTTTGATTTCAGTGGGAATAGCATCAGGCTTAAAATGTGAGCATAAAAACTTTCTAAAACCTGTATACATGGGTATAATTAGGCCCTTCTGTATATGTGCAGTATTTTCCTCACATTGTACAGCAGCACCACGTTTAACAGCAGTGTGGTTACAGTTTAACCAAGGGCATCATGCCAGTGACACCCTGGAGATTCTGCAGACTATAGATGTCTTTTGCTGGCAGTAAAAGTATTGTTTTCAACCTATACTAGGCAAGAATAACTGAAAAAATACATTGCAAAGCCTATCTTTCATTTACTTAGTTTCCTAGGAAATGCAACCAATAAAATCAATTTCCATCAGAAAGGTATTTTTAGAAGAAGTGGCCTCTTCCCTGGCCAGACTCGCAGCTGGGCAGGGAAGTCATTGCTTTCTGTGCACTTTGCTTTCCCACCTTGTTCTTCATCTCTTCCTACCTTGCCATCTGAAAATGATTTCTTTTCTGTGCTCACCTGGGCAGAGCACAGTGGTTAGATACCAAAGCCACCACTCCTAGGTGGGGATGTAGGCTGAGAAGAAAGCCCATGTGGGAACCAGAAGGAAGCAAAAGCAATTGCCCAGAGTGCTGGTGCTGTGACTGCAGGCGCTGCCTTTCACAGCAGGGTGGAAGAAAGCCTCATGTTCTCCCTCAGCTGACAATTTTGTTGACTTTCAAACCATAGTTTTGGGAGTCTGTTCGGGTGGTCCACAGCCAGCACTAAGTCAGAGGGTCCATGGCCCTTGTCTTTATTGCTTCAGACCCCACAGCAGCCAACAGTGCTGCAAGGTGGGACCTTCTGCACCAAACTCAAGGAGAGTGTGAAATACATGTTTACCTGACATCCTCTGACATAGGGGCCCCAATTCTGGGGATATGTTGGCTCTCAGATTCCAGCAGGAATGTGGTATAATTGTTCTGCCATTCCATTTTCCAGCATGGCTTCTTCTCATCTGCCTGGTGTTAACAACTCACTTTCACTCACATATTTATGCTCTTTTGTCCTAACATCTCCCTGCTGCTCTCTATCTCCTTGTCAAGCACTACTGGCCTCATGTGTCCCTGGGATGTGCTGCTGGGGAAGGCAGATTCTGGGGCACTCTGAAGTATCCCTGTCCTTAACTCATGAGCTCTTTGCTGTATTCTCTCTCCCCTGTCCACCTGAGGAGGGGGTGATAGAGTGGCTTTTGGTGGGCAACAGGTGTCCAGGCAGAGCCAACCCTACTCTGTGGGAAATGCCAGTAGAATCCAGGAGGAAGTAGTCCAGGTTAAGGATGAATCATCAAGAGTTAATGACAGAAATTGCATCTATTTTTAAGATTACACAATAGGAAAATACTGGCCTGCATTTGGTTGAAATTTGAGGTGGTTTGGCTTACCTTTCACTTATTTTTGAGCTGAAAATATGCTTATTTTAGAGTGTTTATCCTGCAGAATCTGTGACATTTTATCCATCTTTGTACACAGTGCACACAGGCATTTTAATTACCCGAGCATACAACCTGTCACAGTCCTTGTGCATCTTCCTCTGAAACGTGTCCCAGGATTGTGCAGATTTATGAAACACTCAGAGGCACATGCATCTCAGACAGTGGTTGTGTTTCCAGCTGTCTTCTCAGCAGCAGTGTAGGTGGCAGTGACATCCACCATGCTTCCCTGACCATTTCCAGAATCCTGATTTTGGTTGCTATGCCTTTGCTGATTTTCACTCTTTGGGCTGAAATTTTTTATGGCAGGACAGCAAGATATTGAAGAGTTGCTGTTGTTTTCATGTTGTTGCTTCAATGTATGTTACTGTCTGCCATGAGGAAGACAGGGTCCACCCTTTATATATACATTAGATATATCATATACATATTAGATATTAGATATGCTGTACCACAATACACAATCCTGCAGTATTCTGTAATATGGTATGTTTTTCAGTGTGTTTATATAATTATAATCCAAACTAGATAAACTATGTTGTTTGTCCTAGCACTCTTAGGAGAGGAGCCAGATGGGCAGCCTTTCAGTGGGAGAGTTCTGTTTGTTCATTTGGGCAAGTCCTGCATCATTGCTGGAAAAGGGAAAAAAAAAAAAAGCCATTTTAAGATCTCCCACGTGTCATGTAGCCTTGATTTGGATCCTAAGGGCTCTGTACTATGGGTATTTCTGTCAGTGGTACTGCCTAAACAAGCACACCCTTAAGTGCTTTGCTGATGGAGGGCCAGAGCACTTGGCAGCCTCCTGGGCTGAGCCCTCTCCCTGTCCTCCCTGCAAGGCACGGTGCTGGGAGGGAAAGAACTCACCTATGTCCTCCAGTCATTAAAAATTCGAGAGAGGGGAGAGAATGAAACCAAACCAGCAATAGGAAACCTTAAAGGGGGACTTCCATCTCCTTTTTCTTCCTCTGACCACCTTAGTGTCCTAGCAATTATACTGATGTCAGTGGCAGAGGCTGCTCTTTTACCCAAATCCAGCAGATTGGGACCATGACTGAAATCAGTGTACGTGCTCACAAAGTGACTGAAAGTAACTTGAAGATGACTACAGAGAAGGCCAAAATCCATCTGAACTCCAAAGATCCACACCACAGTCCCGATGGCCAGGCTAGTGAGGATATCTTTTTCTTCATACTCTGCTTTGAATCCTACTCAAATGGAAAAAGGGAATTAGAATATTTTGACCATTAGAAAAAATGTCCAGGCCACATAACAGCTGCATTTGGCATGGGCTGGGTTCCCTGAACACCATGCATGTATTTCTGTGGGTGACTTTCCACAAAAAGAAGCAGGAGCACTCCCAGGTGCAGACCTCAAAGGCACTTAATGAAATGCACAGTGTGCAGTGAAAGCTTCAAAGGATGGAAGCATCAAAGAAAACCTCTGCAGCTGCTGCTGACTGCAGCAAATACATGAAAGAACAATATCATGAGGATTCTCCTTATTTTTTATTTCTTAACAGGGGATCAAGCAACTGATCAAAATTTCACCTGCATTGAGATGATGGACTAGGCCACAAAAGACTGATATTTTTCCAAGCTGAAAATTTGATTTGTGAATTGATTTTGAAACCCAGTTCTTAAAGCACAGCCCTGGCACTGTATGAGAAGGGGGTGCACTGGCATCCCTGGAAATGAGGCATGGTTACCCCTGAAGGGCTATTGAGGAAGGTGCTGTCAGCACTGTTACAGCAGGGAGGAACTAACAGGTTTGCAGCTATCTAATAGAAGGGAAAGATGACCAGAATCAGCATTTAATAAGTTTATTCAGCATATTTTGAACTCAGCTGCCCTATTGATGCATTTTTTTTAATATCATAGACTTGGAAATAATAACCTTTATTTAAGTGCTTATATTGAGCCGTATCAGCACTGCATGTTCCAGCACTAGGGCTTTGAAAGGGATATTTGATATGAGATGATTATTTGCTAAGCCATCAGGTTCAAAAGCAGATTTTTTGGAAATAGGCATGACCAGAGCTCTTTTTTAAAAGTGACCTGTAAACAGCTTTTTAAAACTCAGCAGCTTTGGTTTTTTTACAGTACACTGTCTCATATTTACCAGGAACTGAGTTTATTTCTGAGCACTGATGTCCTCAATTCTTGATGTCCAACAACTTAATTTTCTGGGTTTTTCAGATGTTCTGCCTGTGACTTTGTGAAACTCAAACATATTTAGGAATGGATAATATCATAAACTATATCATGCTGGTTACAGTTTGGTCTTCCTTTTGAATTTTGCATATGCTAACAGTCAAGTACTCCAAAAGAGTATTTTATGTGTTTTGGTACCAAAAATAAATGTTATGAAAGGCATTGTAGTTAGCATTAGATTAATCCTAATGGTAATTAAAATGCATTCCTAAATTCTTTAGCTTGGATTTTTGGTGACTCACCCAGTGCCTTTCACTCTGTATCTGGATATTTTTGGAGCATGGATGAATTCCAAGTATGAAATCTCAATTTAGACAGGACAAAAAGCATAGCAGCAGGTTGGGGAAGTGACCAAAATAAAGGCAAATTTATATCCATTGCTTTGATGAAGAGGGTTCCTTCTTTTCTGCCTGTGTCTTGACTCCCTGCCCTCAGGAGATGGGAGTGTTGCAGCCATAGCTGGGGCAGGCTGGTTTTTCACGTGCTCTCGAGTGAGGGTTTGCAGCTCCCCTCCTGGTGCAGCCAGTGCTGAGCTGTTCAGTGACCATGTCATGCAGCAAGACTAAAACCCACTGAAAACCCCGCCCTGGGATAGCCACAACCCAAAACCTCTGTTCCATGTACCTCTGTGTAGCTGCCTGGATAGGCAGCACCCATGGTTTGGCCTGCAAAACTGATGAGCCTGTGCCTGCTTCTGTGTTTAAATATGTGTGTAAGACCATTATTTCCCCTCACCCAGAACATGCAAATAGTTTCTTGACACTTTTGAGTCTGCAATTTCGGGCTTAAAGTGTGAAAACCCCACATGGTTTAGAGGTTTGGAGGCCACACCTTCACAGTGGGATTAAGGTGATGGTACCTGTGTGGGGCTACTGGTACAGCAGAGTTATTTTATGAAGTTCCTTCAGTGTCCAAACAAATTCCACATCTCTGCTTGCTTCCCCTCAATAGGATTTGAACTTTGATTTCTTAAGCAGCCAAACTTTCAGAGTTTGATTTTCTGCAGAGCTTTGCAAATGGCTGAGGTGTGATCTGTGGGAGCTTGGTGGCACAGAGGAGCCAGGTGAGGTCTGGGAGCAGGCAATGGGAGAGCACATATGGAGGTTTGCTGTTTCATCTGCTGCCCAGATGGAATTCAAGTCATCCCCCTGCCAGAATTTCAGGCAATGCCTTGAAAGCATTGGCAGGTTCAGCACAGCACAGGTTCCCCTCTCACCACAGTGAGAGCAGTGGGGAGAGCCAATGGCTCCTGTCACTCTTTCTCTCCTCTGGTAAGAACAAGGGCAGTGGGTTACCAGGGAAGGACTAAATCCCTGCACAGGGGTGCACTGGTTGTCCATCTGCAACAGGCTGACAAGAAGCAGCTCCTGCATTTGGAGAGGTCCAATGGGTTAAAAAGCCATGTGCCCAAGCAAATAGAAGGGTTTTCTGTGCCAGTCACCTTTGCATCATATTCCTCCCCTTGCTCATCAACTATCCTCTACAGTCACTCAGCTGTCCACTTCCAGGATTTTTGAAAAGTTCATGGTGCTGCCCAGGAAAGGAATAAAAATGAAGTTGTGTGTTAGAAATGGAGGGATCTAATGTAACCTAGGACAGCATCATTGGACTGGCAATTCTGTTAACGTTCAGGTCTGTACTAGAGGCATATCTCCTCACTATTACAGGTTAGCTCTGTTAGACCACTTACTGGTTAGAGTAACAAAATTGTGGCTTAAAGGTGTTGTTAGAGGAAGGTGATTGCACAAAAAAAAAAAAAAAAAAAGCTTGTCCTTATTTTTGATACTGCACATGAACTCAAAACCAGCAAAAAGGACGTCATTACAAATACATTAAGTGATGCTTCCTTGAAAATCAGCTTCTTGTCTGTTTCAACCCAGACCTGAAATCTTCCTCCACTCACAGCGCAGGGCAGCAGCTGCCCATGCTGTGGGGCTGTGTGGGAACACAGGACTGGCTCATCTCTAAAGTTGCACTGGATACTTTCAGATAAATTAAAGATTAATTTTTTTTCACCTTGAGAACTCAAAATAATTTAGAATGTTGTCTGATCTTGATGATCTACAAAATATCTCTTACTAGAGATCAACTCTAACCCTTTGGGCATTTAAAAATAAATATTTCTACGCCTTTAGGTAATAAACACAAGCAAAAGCCATATTAGCATTTTTTAAATGTCAAAAAGATAGCAAGCATCATTTTTGGAGAGCTCTTACAAATTAACTGGGTTTTTACATCTTTTGATTCCCACAAGGAATTCAAAACAAGGTCTTCTGAAATACTTAGTTTAAATACCAAGGTTACTAAACATTTGACAATGGTATCTGAGCATAAATTATGTTGTCCTTTCCCTCAATTAATAGATTTTTGTGAGATACCTTAATGTAAAGTGCTAGTGTTTTGAAATGCAAAGAGAAGTGAAGCTCTCTCTGAAGTTTATTTGGCTAATGTGTAACTGCAAATAGCAGAAGGTCAATAAACAAGAAGAGCTTCAGGGCATATGGAAATCGCTGACTCATGTTTGATGATACAGAGGTTGTCCAAAAGTCCCTGGGTCTGGGATGAAGCAGGCAAAACACAGCAAAGTTCAGTGTGCAGCATCCTCCCACAGTGCAAAGGAAACGTGTGTGGGACAGAAATGTTGTCACTAATCCACTCCTCTGCAGGGAGCACATAGGGAGAGGGGGGCTCTGCTTCCCTTCTGGCACCACCTGCCTGATGAGAGCCGGCACTGAGGTGTGGACAATGAGAGCGGGGCCTTCCATCCTCCTCCACTCCCAGCTGTATCCCTGGTATGAGGTTGGACCCCGTTGTTGTGGGGCTGTGCTGCTGAATTTATTCTGGCTGGTCAGGCATCTTTTGGGTTTGTGCCTGTAAAGTGAGGGATCAGGATCTTGCAGTTACTTGAACCTCATGCACTGGGTTGACTTCTCATAAGGATCTTTCTGAAGAGTAGGACTCTCATTCTCTTTCTCTCTGTGTGCATGGCATGCAGGTGTGTGTGCATGCATGTAAATAAGGCCTAATAATGCCATTAAATTACTTCCTCCAGTTGCTATGGAAACACACGCTATTGACTGAAGAGTGTGCAGCAGAAGTAGGTGCTATGGCCAATATCAGCACAGATCTTTGGATTGATCCTTTAAAACTTAACGTTTTTTTCCAAAGCAGACTCCAGAAGAATTCGGCTGGAGCTCCTGAGGCTGGGAAGTGCAAATCAGGAATAGTCAGTTATTTCCCAGCTTGCAAATGAACCAATCTTCACACCTAATATTAGGAAGCCCCACGTGGCACATCAGCCTGTGCCCGGGGCTGGTTCCTGAGGAGATGAGCACTGGGCTGGCAGGGATGGCAGGAGCAGGCAGTGCTGAGCACCAATGCCTTCAACACCTCTCAGTGATCCCTTGGCCTGAGGGAGAAAAATCCCAGGCCCCCAGACCCACCCGAGGAGCAAAGGCTTGCAGGGCAGCTCAGGAACCCCAAATCACACTCCCCCATGCCAGGCAGGGTTTGCTCCTGAGCGGTCTGTGCCCTCACTGGATGGCAAAGGGGCACAAAACCAATGGGCACGATTCTGAAAGTGTCGTGGTACAAAAGGCCTGGTGGTGAGGAATCCTCTGCTTTGACCACCAACACTGCCTGCCAGATTATTAGTAAACAGCAACAACAACAACAACAGTAATAATAGTTAGGAGACATCAGTTTCAGACTTAGGTTTCCAGTGTATGATTCTAAGCTGCTAAAGCTGTCTGCACATCGTTTTTAACCAGGATGATTTGTCCTCAACAAAACATGCTGTGGATGGGGCTTTTGGTTGGGGATTTTGGTTTAGTTGTTTGGGGGCGGGGTGGAGGGGGGGTGGTGGAGTTTTTTACATTTCTGGAACTCCATTTGCAGGAGCACCCATAGAATGATCTGAACGATATCCAGTTGGCATCAACATTCTTACCATTAAACCCACAGTCCCAGGAACCCCATTACACTTTGGAAAACCGGCCACTTTTAAAGCCCTAAATATACATCAGAGTGCTTGGTATTGCATTCTGTTTGCACAACATAAATGTCAACACAGCCTGACCAGGGGTACCTAGGCAACAGCTAATTTTGAGGTCAGTGATTAACTCTTCTTTGTCAGAGTGTAATTTACCATCAAATTATCTCCAGCTGAATATAGCACTTTCTGGATTAAAAAAGGTCTTCTTGCTATTTTAAGACACTGAGAGCCTTTATTAATGGTGACAAGTGATGCTTGCTGCATTTTCTCCTTGTCCAAATACGGATATTCATGAGAGGAGCAGCCTCTCAGGGACAGTGACCCCCTACTCCAGTATTCCCAAGAAGAGGAACCAAAGGCTGAGCTCAGCCACTGCACACCCTGCCACAGTGCTTGTGGCCATAGAAGGGAGCAAACAGTTTTTATTTTCTATGGGACATATACACAATTCCTTGATTAAATAAAAAGAGAATGCTACCAATTAGCACATATATCAACAGTGAAGTATTGATGTTTGACTTAGGCTTTGCTCTTTACCTTCCTACACGGAGCACATTGCTACCTTCAGCTCCTCAAAATCCCTCATTTTCGCATTAACTTCTAGCTAGTGACTCAACCCATAATTTTGAGTCTAAAGCTCTCCATATCCTAGCACTGAATTTCAAACCATATTTCTGTCTCATACGGTTTTTGGAAATATGAGTGAAAAACCTGACATATTATAAGGCCCTTCTAGTGCTCATGTCAAGAAGCAGGCCCTTCTGCAGGGATGACAGAGGTGAAACAGTCATCCTTCTGCCTGGAAATCTACTCATTTGCAGTCTACACCATCAAGAGCATTTGTATGGAAGACTCCAGAGCTATGGACATCACACCACTGGGTCCCTGCCTTTGGTGCTGCCAAGCTGAGCATGGGTTCCCCTGTGCTATGAGGAAAGCAAGCTGGATGTATTGCTTTGTCTGCAGATTTTTCCCAGCCTTTCCTCTGCCTTGGGAGATGTGATCATCCCTGCCCTATGCTCTGCCCTGTAAGCACCCTGAAATGCTGATAACTTCAGCCTTGCCAGCTCTACCTTTGCTTTTACTATTGTAAAGCTGACATCACCAGGGGAGAAAAAAAAATACAAAATCAAAAAACAAACTCAGAAGTTTTGTTTTGCAATTCTCTGTTACTGACACAGCTGAATATTCATCAATTTGTTTCTCGCTGGCAGGCATCCAGGCTGTTGAGCAGTAACTGGCTTGTTTTAGACTTGCTTTAATTTGTTCTCTTAGAGGAAATGTCTTCTATGAGGTTTGCCAAGCTGACAAGTAAAGAAATATGAAACTATCTTTGTATCTGGAAGACTTATATAGAATATATATAGACTTATGTAGAACATGTAAAGAACTAAACTTTATCATAACGAGGGTATATATATGTAGATGCTATTGGTTAACCTGAGATATTGGTCTCTGGGTAATATCTAATTTGAAATATAATATGTTTGGCTGGGATGTATGGATTTGTGCCTGTGATGTGAAATTCCCTGCCCAAGCACCTCAGGACAACATTCCCACTGGCAGGCAGGATAACCTGCCCCACTGCTGAAGGTACAGTCTTTCCTCTCTGAAGAGTAAAGCAGCAGCTCATTGCCTGCTTTCCTGCCATTACCAGAAAAGGTCCCACCTGTCTTTTCTCTACTCTGTCTTTTCAGGATGCAATCTTCTCAGATGCCTGGGACTTCTTGCAGTTTAGTGACTCAAGGCCACCCGGTGTTTCTTGGCTTCCACCCTGGAATTAGGGAAATTAGTTGAGCTCTAGAAGAAATTGCCTATGGAGATCAGGCCAACTCCATCATCGAAATTTTAAGGGTAATTTTAAGGGGTTTTTTTTAAGGGAAAATTGGAAAACCAGCTACAGAGGATAGTTTGAGTACAGTTCATTTTGTACTGAGGCTGTGTGGAGATGTATCAGAGCAAGCACAGGGAAAAAAAGCTTGACTAGAGCCTCAGAAGGTGACTGAAGCTGGAGATTTGGTCCTGTCTCAAATCAGATGTTTCTGTATTACGTGGCTGCTTAATATGGTTGTTGGCCCAAATTTTAGGGGAGCATAATTCATCATAATTCATTCCTGTGGGAGGTGTGGGGCAGAGAACCAGACCTCCCCTACCATTTCCATAGGGACTTGTTCAGTCATTACATGTGTAGCTAAAGGCCTGTGTCTGGGCAAATGTTCTCTTCTAGATTTTACAAAAATGGGTGGATAAGCCCTGCTTGGGTCTC
Organism: Cisticola juncidis; assembly: GCA_013400215.1. NCBI lineage: Eukaryota > Metazoa > Chordata > Aves > Passeriformes > Cisticolidae > Cisticola > Cisticola juncidis. The sequence goes on from VXBR01010759.1 coordinate 340,265, forward strand.
TAGAAAGACATGAGTACCAATTTTTGGGTAAGTGTTCTGGGGCAGATCCTTCTTGGGCAGAAGTGCAGAACTGCCATCTCAGCCCATCCCTCTGGCCATACCCTTGGCTGAGCTTATCCCATTTTCCAGCTGCATCCTCTTCTGAGCTCTACCTGCTCAGTAGATCTTCAGCACTGGGATTCCTGGCTTAGAAATAGATTTTTTTTTCCATTCTGGGGAGGCATGTACCTTACTGTTTTTCCCCAAGCCCACAGAGGGACTGGCCCACAGAGCCACTTCTGTGCTGCAGGCAGGGAAATTACTCCTGGGTGATGATGGCTGTCTTCTTGCAATTTATAAGAAAGCAGTTTCAGAGAGGAAGATGGACATACTGCTTTTTCCACAAAGAAATTTATTTTTAGCTTGCATTCTAGTATCCAGAAAAATTGTTCTCAAATTCCCTATTAACTTTGATGAAAAAAGTCTGTCTACACCCTCCTGTGTAGTCAGCTTATAGGATCACATGAAACAACAGAAACCAGTGTTTTCAGTTATGTTAGTGAAATAAATTTGCAGTTTCTTTATATAAAGCTGTAAAACAACATTTGTTATGTGAACTCTGGACTCCCTCTTAGATGTGCAATTTAAAGGCCTGTTTGAAGCCTTTAAAAACTTGAGCAAAAAGGTTTTGAGAAAGTTTAAGAGAATAAGAACAATAAAAGACCTTGTTCCACTGCACTTGATGACACATCTAGTGATGAATGACCTTTGTTGCTGCTGCTTTCTTTCCATCAACAGAACAAGCAGGACAAGGAAGGAAAGGTTGCAAAATATGTGTATTTAGCTTCAGTTGATTCATCACTAATCTCTAGAAATAAATAGAGTGGACCAGAGGCTAATTTTTCCAATAAGGGTAAGCAATAAGGGTACAAACCCATGTACAGCTCTCTCCACATCCCAAGTTGCTGGCCTAAGTTGCTTCTTTGGAAGCTAAGCCAGCTCCTCTGCCTTAGCCTGACTGGCTGCTGGCAGTGGGCTGATAGAGGTGGAGATTGCTAAATACGTGTGTTGATAGCTCATAGTATCTGTGCCCTTTCTAAATGATGATATGAAACACTACAAAAAAAATAAACAAATCTGGGTGGTGAACACTCAGAAAAGGCGTCTCTGTCTGACTAAGCTTAAGAGGTCAAAGCTGCATCCAAAACTCATCCTGTCTGCAGTGGGAGTGGGAGGAGGAGGAGGAATCAAAGCCTGGAACCTTGCCACTGTCAGGCAAGGGAAGAACCAGCAGTTGCTGAAACTGTGAGTGGGGCAGGGCCAGCAGAGGCTGGGTGGGAATTTTACCTCAAACCCAAAATTTCAACCCAAGGTTCAGCCTGAATCCATTCCTGATGACCGCTATTTGTTACATTATTGAAAGCAGATTTTCACCTGTTTATGTAAAGTTTGTCCCTGTACTTTCTGCTAGGGATTCAGAGACCACATAAGACACAGCTTCATTTTCCAAAGCACCCCTAAAATCCATTGGAGAAATGTGGTCTTCTGAGTGCCACAGAGTAAACCTGGATCAACCCAAGCAAGTGCTAGAAAAAGTGTGATCGTTGTTCTCTTACATTTGTGCAGACTGTGCAAGTGAAACAGATCTTACAAAAATGCAGGCTCTTTTCTGGAATGTATTTTTATGAGGGCACATCCAAGCAGCTGAAATTTTTATGAGGTTTTCAGCCAAGCAGCTGGAAACTTATCAAAAAGATGTGGTGGCACCATGAGTGCTCCAGCAGTCAAGCACAGTCAAGGTCCACGCAGGAAACGTGATGTGTGGTGGAGAAACGGGACTGAGGAGGGTGAGACTGACTTTCCAAAGGGTGTTTGAGCCCCTCTGAGGTTTATGTCACCAGCATGTTTTGCAATGTGGCCTGTTTGCAGGTGGACACCTGTCCAAATATGCAGGATCAAACAGAAGGTATAATTAGTAAAAACCTAGAAATTGGTCAGCTGAGTTCACCAAGTCAGGAAAATGACAAACTTGAAGAAGTGCCTAAATGGATTGCTAAGGGCTTAAAACATCTTTTCACACCAGCTGCATAGACATCTCTGAAATGCCAGGGCTGGTTAGCTCACCATCTGTGTTATCCCCCTCTCTCTTCCCCTCCTCCTGCCTTTATTTTAAGGCTTCTTTATGTTGCCAGAAGAAAAATGACTCTTCAATATTTTCAGTGTGTTATTGGAAAGATAAATTTTGAAGAGAAATTTTTGTTGGTTCCAACTCTTGCTATGTAAAGCATATTTAATAATACTTAACATTTACTCAGCCTACTTATTAATCATTAAAAATACCAGCTAGCAAAATAATCCATAGTTCACTGAAATTAAGTAATCACATATTAAAACTACACAGCAATACTGCTCAGCTCTCAGAACAGATGGAGAATTCAAGCAGAGAGGTTTTTTAAATAATTTGTTTCAGCAACTTTTTAATTTTGTTGCTGCTTAATTTTCAGAAACTCACTAAGATAATTACTGAGTTATATCATGCACGATGCTTAGGTATGCACTGCTGGAACATAGCTTTTTATATTTGTATTCTCCTGTGAGATCTGCAGATCCAGCCTCAGCTAGGAGCACAAGATGGAAACATCCTGATGACAATGCAAGAGTTCTCACCAGACTTTTCTCTCTGCTGCTCCTTATGGTGCTGTGGGAAATGTGGTGGCTCTTAGGCACTAGTTTTGTATCTACCCTTGGAATCCTCTTTTTTTTCCACAACCAGTTAAAATTAAGAGCAATGCAGATGGCTCACCTTTTGTTGGAATGACTCATGCAAAATCTCTACTAAGAAGATAAAATGCTTTTAATGACAACTCTGGAAATACAAGCAGTTCCCAAGGAGGTGTAGCCATTTTAATAAGCATGGAGTTGGTCCCTAACCCTGACAATTGATACCTGGAGACATGAGGCAGAGTAGGAAGATGCACGCCACTGCTCTCTGGGCTCTATAGGAACCTGATGAGGACTGTCAGAGCATCCTGCTCTTGAAAGGGTAAAAGTCCAGGGAAATGGGGGAACTAAAGAGCTGGAAGAACTCAGAAAAAACTCAGAAAAAAACATGACACAAAAGGAGCAAAGACAAGCTGGACATGTACATCTCCCATTCAGGGACATGCTACGGTGGCTGAGCAATTCTTTCTCAAAGTGAAGTATGTCACCACAGGCACGGGGTGTGAGACTAGCCTGCTCTCAGGCTAAAACCTCTTCCTACATCTCATTCTGAGACCCTAACTCTCACAAGGTTTCACCACACATGAAATTACTTCTGCCTTGGCAGTATGGGCTCTTAATGTTTTCAGTTAAGGAAAGCTGTTTAAAATCTGTAATGTAAAAAAAATATACTGCCCTATGGTATAAATGCTACTGTAGGCAAGACCAGCCACATACTTGTTCCTAGTGGTAATAGGTTGGTCAAAGATGTGACAATTTGCCCACAACCAAGACTTTCCACACCACATCTCATTACTGAAAACCAGGTAAATTACATTTCTCTTTCTGTTTTATAGATGCCATAAAAACACTGCAGATCTTACAGCTTTATAGTGGACCCCAGCTGGTTCATTTTGCAAACCTGACTTGCTAAGTTTGAATGGCAGCATTTGTAATCAATTTTGAAGGATGTTTGGAATAACTTATTCTGCCACAGTTACTTTTATTAATGTTGAAATTAACAACTTCTGTTTGAGGGGTAGACTGGAGGATTTCCTCTGGGCAAATACAGAATTTTACTTTACCTCAGATTTTTACCTTGCCTTCTGTTGCCTTGCTCTGTAGCAGCTCCTTCTGCTCTGGGATTCTTGTGATTTCAGTACTAATCTTAATCCAAGTTTACATTGGCCATACCTGTTCTGCAGCTGGCAGAGGGTACAGGGTAACTGTTATGTTCTGAACTATAGCAGGGGTACTCGACCAAGTGCTTGAGTTGAGAAGACTTGCAAACCCTTCTTAACTCTGCTTGAAACTGGTTTTACTAACGCTGTTGTAATGCCTGGATAGATGAGGGAAAATATACAGAGGGCAGGACACCCCAGAAGGACTGTGGACACAAGTTGTAGTGAAGGCAATTACTAAATAAAAAGAAAAAATCTTTACAGTTGAGGGTGAAGCAGAGCCACAGGTTGCCCAGAGAGGCTGGACAATCTTCTTCCTTGGGGATATTCAGACTTGACTGAGCAAGACCCTGAGGAAAATCTTTGCACAGTTGATTCTGTCTCTGCTCTGAGCAGGTGATGGGACAGGATAGATGCCCCAGACCTGACCTCCACTGGTCCCTTCCAAATTAAGCTTTCCTGAGATCTGTGTTCCAGAATTCCTGGGGAGCAATGGCTTCAGTTGTTTACAGAGGTACAGAGTGTCCACAGCTTGTCTTGATGACAGTGTTTAGCCTGCAGGAGGACATTGATGGGGGTGGATGTAATGAGTGCTGACACTAATTCTCTTTGAATGTGCCCACCTTTTACTGTGGCACAGCCTGCATGCTTTCTTCATTTGGACTGTTCAAGACAGTAAACACATTTTCTTCTAATGTATTTTTCAAAATTGTGTCTAGATGGTTTGCATGCTGTTCCCATAACTGAGAGGTTATTTTACTTCTACATTCTTTTGATCATCAGTCACAGAAGGAACACAGTCTCCCAGACTGAGGTGGGGACACCTTTTGGCTTTTATCCTTTGGGGACACCTTTTGTCCCCTAGGAAAGCTGTGTTGCTGCAGAGGGAAGCAACCCACTGCCCACATTTGTTTGCTGCTGGTTTTGCCAGCACTGGGAACAAGAATGTTATCCTTTGACCATAACAATGTGTATAAATTTCTCAAAGGCAGGTGTCATGAGGATGGTGCCAGGCTCTTCGGTGGTACCTAGTGCCAGGATGAGGAGCAATGGCTGCACACTAAAACACAAAAAATTCTGCCTCAACCTGAGGAAGAAGTTCTTTGCATGGAGAGTGGTAGACCACTGAAAGAGGCTGCCCAGGGAGTTTGTGGAGTCTCCCTGTCTGGAGACATTCAAAACCCACCTGGACATGTTTCTATGTCACGGGCTCTGTATTGACCATGCCTTGGCAGCAGTGTGGGACTGCGTGATCTCCAGAGATCCCCTCCAGCCCTCGTGATTCTGCTTCTGCTTCATCTATTCGTGCTGTAGAGAGGAAACGTGCTGGCTGCTGTTTCGTTGTGAGACACAAAGGGTGAGGAGAGAGCTGGTAGCTTTTATGGCCATGGGATTGAGTATTCTACTGTTTGGCCTTATAATTTTGGGAACTTCAGAAAACAGTGCGGATGCTTTCGGTGGTGAACAGACTGTCAGCCCCAGAGTATACACTGTTCAGAGAGCCAAACTGTGGAACAGGCTTTTTCACAGCTGCTTCGAGCGCTAATCGGGCACATTTCCATCCGGCAGAGCACGGAGCTCCCGCTGGGCTCAGAGTCCTTACAGCAAGCGCTGCACGGACGGCACCCGCCGCGGGAGAACGGGCTGCGGAGCGGGGAACGCAGCGGGAGAAGCGGCTCCTTGTGTGTGTGTCTGTGTGTTTGTGTGTGCAAGTGAGAAATGTGTATTTCACACAGACTTGCCATATCTTGACTTTATATTTGAGACTCCCTCCTCTGTCCCCAGTTTCTATAAATTCATGGCACTGTGTTATGTCTTCCCATTCACTCCAGGTCTGAGTGATGGGGCCAAATGCTCAGCATTTGCTGGTCACTGGAAGAAACTAGGCTCAAATAAAACCTTTTATGCTAGCCAGGAGCCAGTGCCTTTTTTCAGGCTGCAGCTTTGCCTGGAGCAGGTGAANGCAGCGGCAGCCCTGAACGAGAGCGGAGCGGCGGCCCCGCGGCTGCCGGCCGGCGGCGGCAACTCCTCGCTGGAGCTCTCGTCGCGGCCCCCCGCGCCCGCCGCCCTCAACCCCTGGGATGTGATGCTGTGCGTGTCCGGCACCGCCATCGCCTGCGAGAACGCCCTGGTGGTGGCCATCATCTGCTACTCGCCCGCCCTGCGCACCCCCATGTTCGTGCTGGTGGGCAGCCTGGCCACGGCTGACCTCCTGGCCGGCCTCGGCCTCATCCTCAACTTCGTTTTCCAGTACGTGATCCGCTCGGAGACGGTCAGCCTGCTGACCGTGGGCTTCCTCGTCGCCTCCTTCGCCGCCTCCGTGAGTAGCTTGCTGGCCATCACGGTCGATCGCTACCTCTCGCTCTACAATGCCCTCACTTACTACTCGGAGAGGACGGTGCTCTGCATTCACACCATGCTGGCCGCTGCCTGGGGGGTCTCCCTCTGCCTGGGGCTGCTGCCTGTCCTGGGCTGGAACTGCCTCCACGACCGCACCTCCTGCAGCGTCGTTAGACCCTTGACCAAGAGTAACGTGACGCTGCTCTCTGCCTCTTTCTTTCTCATTTTCCTCATCATGCTCCATCTCTACATCGAGATCTGCAAGATCGTCTGCAGGCATGCCCACCAGATAGCTCTCCAGCAGCACTTTCTGACTGCTTCGCACTATGTCACCACCAAAAAAGGCGTCTCTACCCTGGCTATCATCCTTGGGACCTTCGGAGCCAGCTGGCTGCCTTTTGCCATCTACTGTGTGGTGGGGGATCCTGACTACCCTTCTGTGTACACCTATGCCACGCTCCTGCCTGCTACCTACAACTCCATGATCAACCCCATCATTTATGCCTACAGAAACCAGGAAATCCAGAGGTCCATGTGGGTGCTCCTCTGTGGCTGCTTTCAGGCTAAAGTGTCCTTTCGCTCACGGTCCCCCAGCGATGTCTGAGTGACTTTTCTCTGTCAGACTGCACCCAGTGACAATCTACCCAGTGAACTATTACAGTGCCTGTCCTAAACTTCAAACTACGTCGTGAAGTCATTGGAAACATGCTTAAGTATTAGCACTTTATACATATTTGTATCTCGGAGAGTAGTTCGGGGTATGGATTTTTGGGTTCCCTGAAAAATAAAAAAATGACGATGTGGTTGTATATAAATTTGCACATCACATTTGTAAAGTGAAGACATTCCGGTCCCGCTAACTTATAGCACCTTATTTCTAGCTGCTGACCTGCCAAAACAGTGTTGCCTTTCCGAAGGGCAGAGAGGAAGAAAGTTGTATTCATGTCGTATTTCTAAGTGTGTGTGTTGGGGGAGGGAAGGGGGTGGGGATGTATGTATGTGGTGATGTATGTGTCTGTCTATACTTTGCTGCACAACATTGATAAATTATGACATTTTGTATACAAATAAAAATATATAAAATGTAATATAACCTTGTGTGTTTAGATGCATTTAGAAAGAAGAGAGTTGGCAAATTTGCCAGTTGAGCAAAGTTCCTTTGTTTACTTTTGAAGGCTCCCCATGTAATTATGTCTAAAGAGATCATAATTCACTGTGGAGATGAAATACTGGCCCAAGAAAGGCACCTTCCTGCTTGTTTGTTTGTTTGTTTGTTCTCCTCTTTAGTCTGGCAAAGAGTAATAAAGAGCACAGGATNAGAAAAGAAAAAAAAAAAGAAATATTTTTTTTTTTTTTTTTTTTTTTTTTTTTTTTTTTTTTTTTTTTTTTACCTCCAACAACCAAAGAAACAAGTAGCCTGGTCAAATAGGCTGCTTGTTACAGTTATTCGCCTGGTTCCCAAGTAGCTTTAATTTTCAAATTATAAATCTACCCTTTACAGTAATGACCTATTTAAAAATTGTCAAACTGCGAGGAAAAGCATTCTCTAAGCTGAGATTTTTTGCCTGATTTGGTCTAGTGCCAAAAGGGAAAAAAGGAAAAGGGAAAAAAAAGGCACGGTATTCTTTCCTAAGAGCCTGTAAAATGCCACAACATGTGGACTTTCCTTATCATCCACTGTTCTGAGGGGGATCTAAATTGTTTGTCTGCCTCCTTGTTCTTGGAATGCATGCTGTAGAAAAATCATTTAAGTGTATCTTTGTGTCTACCTGTCTCAGACCAACACAGAATCTTCTGACAACCCCATGGCTTAGTGGCTTCAAAGAGTCCATCAGAGGTCAATGTTGTTCAGAGTTGGGAACACTCCTTCACTCAGGTTCAAATCCACCAGTGACAGATTTATTCAGAACAATAGCATGTGCAGCAGATTTCAGAAGCAGTGTTGCTGTTCATTTATTTATAGTTATGCTACACTTACATCTTGGTTATGTTATAGTTTATCACATTTCTGTTTGTATTTCAGGGCTGAAACAGATTACTTTTATATACATGGTACCATTTTAAAAGTTTGGACTAGTGCTTTTCCCACTTTATGACTGGGCAATGGATCAAACTTCTGCCTGCTGGAGCAGTTAGGTCCACAAGGATCCAACGAGGCTCAGAGAGGCTGTGAATCTGTAATGCTGTATTATGTGCAAGTACTATGAAACCCAGCATCATTTCACTGATAATATAAAGATATTTAATTTAAAAGAAAAATTGGTATTCCAGGCTGCTAGTTCCACTATTTTTATCAATTCTAATAATCACAAATCTGACATTGTAATTGATGTAACTGCATACCTTCAGGCATGCAGTTCATCAGGGAACTGTTGCAGAGATGTTACAAGTATAATCCAAACTAGATTTCATTATTGGTCAAAATACTGCTCAAATTAAGAATTCTCAAGTTAATGGAAAAAAAGATTTTTTTACCCCCTTTTTAAGCCCACATCTCATGTGCTATGTCTAAGCCAGCAAACAAAAGAGGGCCTTCCCTCTAGCCCTGTGGCTGGGTAGCACACAGTGTGTTCAAACTTACTTCCCCTTGTAAAGCCAGGGACCAAACTGCTGGCTGGAGCATCCTCGTGTGCTCTGACCTTGCCCTGCAGAGACTCAACCCAAGGTGCTGCAACACCCAAAGCAGTAACTGCTGAGGGAAAAGATCTGAGTGCCTCAGACAGGTGAAAGGTGGCAAAGCTTTCTGTTAAAACCAGAAAAAGTGCCATCTGCTTGGCTTTAGCCTCATAAATCCTAGTAAATTCCTGTATTGACTGCAACAAAACCACAGGAGAGGATTGCTGAGTGCAGATCCTCACACCCCAGCCTGCACCCGAGTTTGAGAAGATGTGGTGTAGGACCTGGGCAGGCTTCTGGGAGCCCTGTACAGGCTCTGAAGACCAGCATTAGCTTTAAAACGTCTAGGAGAAACTTCTTATCCTTACTTTTAGTCCTTTAGAGGGCAGAATCTGTCACAGATCTCCTCTAATGCAACCTCCCTCCTCTAACCCTGTCTGGCATGGGAGGATTTTCACCATGAATTCATAGCACAATTACATTCTGTATAAAAATTAGATAAAGAACTTAACTGAACAGAGTCCTACTTCAGTAGTAAACCACTTAATCTAGGAGTGCAAAGGATTTAGGTGTGTTGCTCTTCCAATTTTTGTCCATGATGCTTTAAATGAGACTTCATTCCTTTTTTTCTCTTATATGTTCACATTTTCAGTTACCACTTTCCCCAGTGATTCACTCTATCTAAAAAATAAAGCTGGATCCCTCCTGTTAAAAATATGACACTTTCAAAGTGTTTCCCTGTTACATTCCCCTGGGGAAATGGTTTCTCCCACCCCAGGAAACCCCTAGAGCTTATTCTATGTAGTTGACCCTTCCTTCCCTTTCTGACCCCATTGGCTGTGTGCCAACTTGCTCCACCCCGGCGTCCCTCTGTGCACGCCCTCTTCCCCCTGGAGAACATCTGGAATAAACATCTCACTGCAGCTAAGGGTGAGAGCCTCTCTTTTGGATCCTATCCCTGTCTATTGATATATTCCTCCAGGACTGAGCTAGTCTAGACCCCTGAAGGGGATAGGAGGAGGATTTATATTAATTTCCCCAAACATTCTTCTCTTCCAGGAAGAAAATTCAGGTTACAGTGATCTTAGCCATTCATTTTCCCGAGACAATACAGATGCAAGAGTTATTTCTATATGCCACATTCAGAAAGAGATGCTGACTCATAATTTCTAGGAAAAACTAAGGTAAAAGAGGAGAAAGTATTTTGATGGGTTTTGGTTAGCCCTGACAATGGAGTTGGCATCAACCCACTTGCAGTAAAATACAGCTTTAATTTTCAAAGTGAATCCAGATCTGCAGGAACACCTCAGTGGAATAAAATAAATGAGGTTACCTAATCTCTTCTCTCCCCAAACAACATCTCATTTTAGATGATGCAGGAAGTCCAGGAGTTTTGTATAGCATGACACCTGTATTTTCCTTTCTGAGTTTTTCTTGAAACAGCAGACATTTATTAGAGAAAATAAATACATTTGCAGTATCTAGGCCCACAAAATCCTCCTGTTATCAGATGATGGCACTTTGATCTTAATCATGAAATTATCTGGTTAGACAAAAATTCCTGGTGCCTCATTTGCAGTCACTGGGCAGGGCAGAGCTGTGATTCCACCATAGCCCCAGTGGGAAGCCAGCCCAGGGGACAACCACACATCTCCTCAAGGGGGACTGTGTCTGATCTGCTGTTTCCAAAAGTCCATGGGTAATTTTGCCTGCACAGAGACCAGAACTGCAATGGCAATTGCCATTACTGTCTCCTTTTCCCTGCAGGCCCATGGGCTCAATAGTTTTTATGTTCTCATGTCAATGGTGCAGTCTATGAGGAGAGAAAACACACACTGAGTGAGGTGCAAGGATTAGGTCCCATGTTTGGTTGTAATATATTCTTTGTAGTCTTTTCTGGAAATGAAAATGAGATTACCTGCTTTACTCTTTAAAAAATCTTTGTCTTATTCTGATCTAGGTAAAATAATGACAGACTTGGTCTAAAGAGCTGCCAACCTGTTCCCACTGAAACCAGTGATACTCTATTGCCCTTAAGCCAAGATAATGGCAGTATCTCATTACAAAAACTTTACCGTTTTGAGACAGGCTTCAACTCCAATCTTCATTAGAAACTAATGGTTCATTACCAACCTTGAAAACCTCCCAGGACTTGCAATGCCTTGCAAGACCAAATCCCTATTATTTGGGTTGCTTGGAGTACCTCTCACTGTGATGAGCTCCCTTGTTTCAGCAGGAGCAATTACAGAAGGAAGAGCACAGCTCTGGTGAAGGAAGGCGTGGCTGGGAGTCAGTTTGGGCCAAAAACCCCCCACACGGCTTGATTTTCTGTGGGGCTTCTGCCTCAATCAGCAGTAAAGCAGTGGAAAAGAGACTGACTCTGCAGGCTGCTTTGTATGAGTCACTGTATATTAAAAAGCCAGCTGGATTCAAAATCACAGGTCAAACAAAGCCGCTTTATTTAGCTAAGCAAACAAAAGGACAAAACACTTTTAAACCTGAGAAGGGAGTCTGTACATATTTTTATCAATGTAATGATCCACAGGTACTAAGTAACACCCGACAAAGCACTGGAACTTCTGATCTCCCTTCTGCCTCTGTCCCTTTAAAAAAGATAAATTTTTATAATGAGGGGAAAATAATTTCTGATATTGCAGCTGCTCCTCAGCATTTCTGCTAGCTGTTGTATTACTAATGCTGTAGTCATTATTAAAAAGAAAAAAAAATACAAAGGGAAAGAAACAAAAATATTTTCTTTTTCTTACTGCTTTATGATGAGATGTGCAACTTGGAAGGAGTGCCCAAGCAGGTGAGATTCAGCTCTGCATGGAGGATGAGCACATCTGGATCTCACCTTAACACTCTCTGGGTTTGCTTGTTTGGGGGACAGTCTGTGTTGTGAGGTGTCTCCGCATCGCCTGATCCTCCCTCCTCGAGCCAGCTCCTGCCCTGAAAGCTCACAGAGAGCAGCTCCCAGGCTGCTGCATTTTGCTCATGAGTGCCTCACCAAAATCCCTTGGGTAGAAAAGCACTATGCCTTTCCCTGCCCTCTTGATGCTTCAGCTATTTCCTCTGACTACAGAAAACTCTCCCAGGGACAGCATTCCCCCAGTGGCAGTTCCCTCTATTGAGGGCAGCAACTCCAGCGTCCTGGAAATAACCCAGCTGCTACTGGGGCAGCTGGGGAGCGGCGAGCGCTGACTCAGTGCTGACAGCAGAGGTGGCAGCCGGTTCAGCGGAGGCTGCTCGTGTCAGCTCTGTCTGCTGCAAAAGAAGTGACAGAACGCAGCCAGAGGTGAAACAATGGTCAGGTCTCTGTGAAGGCTCCACATGTTGCACCAAAGCCTCACAGTGACGGGCATTTTCCAGCAGATTCTCATCCTTTTTTTTTAGTGAATTTCCTTTGTTGACATCACAATACAAGTGGTGGGAGAGAAAGAGCAAGAGAAAAGATGAATGTGCTTGTATCTGATTAGGGAAAGAGTGCAGTGGTTCACAGTATGACTCATGGCAAAGGGACAGCTTCTCCAGCAGGTACCTTGGATACATCAGCTGGCCGTGGTGTTCCCTTCCAGCAATGGGTTGGGGCCACACAAGACAAAAGACCAAAAATATTTCTTCACAGCAGCATTGTCTGAGTTATCCTCAATCCTAGACATCCTGAGCTGAAAACTGCAAGTGCAGGCAGATCTCTTCAGCTGCCCCACCTACCATTCAGCCAATGAAAGGAGAAACGTAGTCCAGATTCACCTTTTGTCCTGCTTTTGAACACAAACTTGTAGCTGCAAACCCACACTTGGCAGTCACCTGCAAGACAACATCTTTTCCATCCCCTGCTGCTCTCTGTGCCCCTGACACAAGGTACTGGGGAAGAACCTCTTTGCACTGTCCCCTTGCACCTTCCTCTGTGGCACAGGCTCTCTCTCCACCTGTGCAGGACTGGAGTTATATTCAGTGGCACATTTTTAAGGATGTGTCAGCACTTTAAAGTGAGAATAAGATGCTTAGGACAAGAATTTGGAAAAGAATTTAAGCTCCCATATTCCTAAAGGTGGGATTCTCGGCAATCTTGCTTGCTGAGTGGCAAATACCAAATAAATCAGCTGCTCTGTGCCTTTATTCCTCTGTGCCTTTATAGCCAGGCAGGAGAACATCCACAGAGTGCTTTGCCCAAGCAACACCAGCAGCCTGGGAGTTACCTTTTCCCACCACACTTGGTGAATTGAGATGTCTGTACACCTGTGCTTTCCATAGGTTTCCATTTGCTAGGAAAGCATAGAAATACCACACAGAATGAGAGTTATCCAAGTTTTTTGTCTCCTTGCTGTCCAACATTTCCACACACTTAATTCACTCCAGCAGGGAGAGGGGCTGGCAGGACACTGGCAGGTGGGGGTGTTTTTATGCAGTGGAGGTTGATCAGCACTGTTGGGAGCACTTGCTTCTCTGCAAGGGGAGAGGGGACAAACTACTTGCTATGCTTCAGGCACAGGAGATGGATGGGGTCAGGAGGAAGCAAATTGACTGTTGGAGAAGGAAAGAAATTCTGAACTGGGGAAATATTCTAAAGTTTTGGTTTTTTGGTTTTTTGGTTTTTTTTTCATGCTACTCACTGTCTAGCTCCTTGTTGGTTTAAAACAATGTTCTTTTTCCAGAGAAGATTTTCTCCAAGCAACCTGCTTGCTGTGCAGTTGTTTCATTTTGTAGCTTAATTGAAATACTGAGATTTCTCAGGAAAGAATTGGAAAAGAGTTTTGGAAATGGAGCTTGAACTTCTGTCTTTTTTGAGATAAGGCATACTTCGTGTGGATCAGCGCTCCTTTTATCACCACCAAGAAGACAGCATGCATATTAATAATTATATTTAAAACCAAGGCAGAAGGAGTAGTTGTGGAAATACTCTATGAGAGGTAGATTGTCTAAATAAAGGTTTTGTTTCCTATGAAATGTAATTAGATCTATGACACTCTTTGAATGACTGAATTGGGTTTTTTTAATCAGCTTCTTTGCATCACAGAGAGATAATGTGATTGTATACCTGCAGGCAGATATAATTTGTCACTTCTAGTTGTTGCTGCTTTTTATAGAAAGAAGTACATCTAGGTAATATTATGATGCTGTCAAAAGAAACCTGTTCGAATGGAAAATAAATGTGTCAGTTAATATGAGGATCATGCAACATTCTAGTAACAGTTTGACTTCTGATACTGTGGCCAAGTTTTGTTAGTAAGTAGGAAGTTGGGTTTTCCTAAAGAGTTTATCTGATTTTCCCAAGTATGGGTGTTTTGTGTTTTAAAATTCATTTTGCAGTGGCAAATAAGGAAAGTGGGAGACAAATAAGTTAAGGCTTCCCTCTTCCTGTTCTTATGTTGTACAAATGTCTCAAAGAAAATAGTAAATTTTATTGAATTATGCTGCTGAAATAAATGTACCAGAAAACCTTCTGCAGGGAGTGTTTGGGTATGAAGTGTGATCTGTGCACCAGGCATAAACCCAGGACTCTGAGTGTCTCCCTTACTTGGACACGGCTGAAGATGGACTCCCTCATCCCAGGGATCTCAGCTGCCACGTGGAAGACAGGCATCTGCAGAGCAGCCCCTTGTATGAGGCCTCACTTGTCACTCCGGGACGGTGAGCTCAAGGAGCAATCAGATATTGCCTATTCATGAACAAGAACAGCTAATTGCATTATTTTTATTTTGAATGAAGTTGGGAAGATTAGAGCACTTTGCTGTGTTCGCTGTCACAGCGTTAGTTCCACGTGAGGTGTTTAAACAAAGACTCTGTGAAGCCCCACGACTCTCCCAGCCCTGCTGAGGTAAATACCCTGCTGCTCTCTCGTCTGCTGAAACCCACGGCTACGTTAGCAGCACACAGCCCTTATTGTGTCAACCAGAACATTTTTGTCTTTCATAAGACATTTTTAGAAGTTGGAAAAGGTTCTGTCTCTCCCTTCATTGTCATTAAAACTGGGACCTTTTGCCTAACCATAGTGTTCATAGTATTGGTCAGACCCATAAAAGCTTCCTAATAATACCCTCCCATCCTGCCATGCTTGGTCTGAAACGAGCACTTGTTGCTTTATCTGAGAAGACAGAAACACACTGGTGTGTGTGGTACTTGGCCTGGCAATGTCAGTCCACCTTCTCTATAACACAGCAGAACAGGTTTACTGCCCAGCCATTGGCTTAGCCCATTTGTCTGCCCAGCTATGTGACTGTTCCCACCTCTCCGGTGATTCCCCAGTGCCTCAGCCAGTGCTGAGCAGGGCACGAGTCCCCTGACACCCCCTGCCCATCTTATCCCTGCCACAAACCAGGGAGGTGTTGGTAGCACTCAGTGCAGAGGAGGCTCCCCCCTTCTCACAGGTACAGCACACACGGGGCAGTGCAAGGCATGGAAGGTGTCTGACATTGCTGTGTAGTCCTTGGTGACAGCTGGACACCTGTGTGGAAACCTGTGCTTCCTAATCCTCCTCTTCTGCAGGGCAGAAAATGATGATATGGGAACATGAGGTAGCAGTGAAACTGGCTGAGAGCTACCAAAGAACATCAGAAAAGCCTTCTTCCTCCTGGAGAAAGGTATCTGCTCACAACACACAGACAGGATATCTGCCTTTTCTTCCCATTTTGGAAACATCCATGTGTTCCTGTTATTCCTGTCTATTCTATTATTTCTATCTCAATGTCTTCTTCCCCTGACACTCCTTTCACATCCCTTTCTTCCCCAAAGGTGGCCTTTCCTTCTCTCTTCCCTGAAGGCCCTGTGACAATGATATGTTTCCTGCTCTTGGCATGAGCTGCCTTTCCTCAGACACGTCTCCGTTTGTTTTTCTTTCCAGATGACATTGCTGCTGCTCCCCTCAGAGGGGTTTCAATATGAGGGGTTGGATGGATTTTATTTTTCTTTCTACAAGTCCCCTCCCTTGCTACAAGGGGAACAGTGTTACTTCTGTGCCACTTTTGCTCTTGCTGCATCTGGAGAAATCATAAATAATAACAATCTGTGGGCCAGTCTGCCAGAGAGGCAAACAAAAATGCCTGCACCTATCAGACCTAAAACTCACTTGTCTCACAGTGCTCCTTAGAAGCACCTGTAAGTGACTGGTGGAGTTTATTCCCTGCTTTTTGGAAGTCACCTACCACCTTTTCAGAGGTAAAAAGACATAACGAGAGTGGTGTTTTTCAGGATACCCAGTGTTTTACACTCCTAAGGGCTTCAGAGTGAGCACTGAGGGCTTGGACTGCCTCACCACTATGTGCTAGTTTATGGCCAAGATAATTTTGAAGGGCCTGTCAGACCATTGGGCTTCCTGAAGGATATCTTCAAGACCTGTCTTTGGGGTGCAATGGGCAGGGCAATACCTTGTGGTTCATTTTTTCATTGCAGCAGGGTAGGACCAGAGCAGGTAAATGTGGGTGTAGCTACATAGTCCCACTGACAGAGCACAGGCACTCTCAGATTGGTCTAAAGACACCCCAGAGCTGCTTTTACACATATCAGAGAGGTCAATCAGCCCCTTTGGTGGAGGTAAACACTCTCACCCCACAGCAGGTGACCTCATCTGGCTTCTGGTGGTGGCTCCCATTTGGTATGGACACACAAGCCCAAGAGCAGGAAGCAGACAGGAGGGACCAGAACAGGCAAGATGGGGAGGGAAACCAGGCTCAGGGGATCTGCAGCTGCCAGCTCCACCACAAGCCCCTCTGTGACCACCTCATGGAAGAGGGTGTCTTTTCTCTCCTGGCTGGGTCACACAAGTCCCCAGTCTGGGGCAGGTGGTGGGCTGTGCTGCTTGGAAACCTCTCTCCACACTCTGCTTTGCTGCTTCTCAGAGAGGCTCCAAGTCATGGTCTGGAGTTAGCTGGTATTTTTAATCACAAACTGAGACTGAGAAATACACATTTATGTCCTTGAACATATCATCCAGAGGCAGTAAAAATTTCTTTTAAACAACCTAAGGCAGCTTTTACATCATCTTGCCTTTCGCTCCATTCCCAAATGCCTCAATATGATGTTTATAACTTTGTCTGTCCTGGTATCACCTCTCTTTGCTTCCTCATAGAGGCTGTTCCTGCTTCTTGAGATTACTCTCAGGTGACCTCCCTTTAAAATGTATAACCCTATATAAATCCATAGCAACAATTTCTTGGCTGCTGCAGCACTGGGGGCTATCGATTGGCGGTGAAGTGCTGCCTGTGCTGTGGCTGGGCAGGTCCACAGCCCCGCTTCACCCCGGCACAGGCGAGGGAAGAGCTATTGCTCGCCTCGGCTCCCATCGAGCTGTGCTTCCCAAGAGCTGCTTGCACACTCCATCCATCACACAGCTGTTGTCTTTCTGCAAGCTCCTTTATGCTGTGACCCAACAGCAGAGGTTTCTAACTTCTGAGAAATGAGTCTTTGTAGAGAGAGCAAAGCTCTCTATGGTTTATATTATTCTTTCTGGCTTTAATTGCTAAGGTCTTACCTGAAGCTGATAGAGGCGGCATGACTGAGGAATCTAGAGAGCCTGAGAGCCTTATTATTGCTTGTTTGTGCCTTGTTTGTGTTTCTTTTTCTTTCTAGAAATATGACAGCTGCTTTGTGAAAATATCTTTCACAGCTACATTGAAGGAAGAAAGCCTGACACAAACCCCCTCTTCTTCTGTGTAACCTCTCAAAAGCAAGGGAGGAGACCTTAATTCAGGTGAAATTTCTGTGTAAAGCCCCCTGGGAGAGCCCTCACTGGGGGTGTGCTGCCAGAGCAGGAGGATGTACTGAGTCATGGTTGTCTGTCTCACCCAAAATGATTCAATTTTCCCATAAATTACTAGGGTGATGGAGCAGGGACAATACTCAGTGGGCAAGAGTCAGACATCAGGGAGGAGCTGCAGTTACCCCAGAGGAGTGACTTGGTATTCAATATGATCTTGTGAAGTCTGAAAGAGATTCTAGAAAAAAGTCCAGAAGACATTTTGTTAGAGGCAAGTACAGCAAGGCAGTGGGAAGTCAGCAGTGGAAATCCAGATGGGGAGTGAACACATGGAGGCATGTGTCACATGTAGCAAACACATGGAGGAACATCATGAGCTGAGCTTTGTCAACAGCTTCTCCTCACTGTTTGTGAGGGGTCAGGGGAAATCCTTCAGTATGTGAAAGCTGCTGTAAAAAGAAGAAATCTTATGCATCTAAAATCCATGGTTTGTAGAATGATGAATGATGAGCTTAAACGGCAGCAAGGAAAGGTCAGGCTTGACACTGGAAAACTGCCAAAAAAAAAGGAGCAGGGGAACAGTCTGTGTAGGGAGGTTATGCAGATTTCATCATTAGAAATCTCTCAAAGCAAAGATCCATCTGAAGCAGCACAGAGACAATGATCCTGTCTCCAGAGAGAGTGAGAGCTTGAGTAAACTTGTGCAGTCTCCACCCAAGCTATTTGTTTGTCACTGTTACAACCACGTGCACTTCTTTAACTTGCAATTTGAGTAGCAGGTAGGTGTTACATAGGCCACAGTTGTCTGCCTCCTCTTGAGTCCAGACTTTGTGATTACTTTCCAATTCATATCATGTCTAGACAGCAGAATGGAGCCCATAGAAGCAGAATTGATTATGAAAAAATACGGCAGGCTTTCCCCCACCAAAGACTTCCTGCAGAGTGTCAGCATCTTCTTGATCAAGCACTGAATTTAGCGTCTCTGAGGTTGCCTGTGTATGTGTACATACACACCTTTTAAAATCAGCTTTTCCTTCATTGGACTTCCTTTTGTGCAAGCCCATTGCCGGGAGAGAGCTACCTGAGCCCCTCTCATTTTCATGGTGTGAGCAACTGCCCACCAGGCAGAGTGAAAGGCCCACAGGGAGCAGGGGCTGGTGCTATCCAAAATATCAAGGGGTGGAAGAAAATCTCCTTGAGATGCTGAAGTCTGCAGTATGTGCTCTGTAACACTAGAGAGGCTGCAAACTAAGTCATAACAATGTGGGTAAACAAACATGGTTAAATTCTACTCCAAGTCATTAGGACACTGACATCAATTATAATTAATGGTAATGACAGAATTAGTGGTGTCTGACTGCAAGGTGGGTGTGCACGTGCATATGTACTCAGGTCAGTGTCTGCAGCCTCAGAGGACAGACCTTATGGCTTTGACATAAAGGTCAGGATAGGAGAGTTCTTAAGGGATCACCCAGTTTCTGTCCTGCTCAGGCTGTTCAGGGAACCTATGGAGAGTAGCAGAAAATAATGCAGTCTCTCTGACAAACTTCTGCCAAGTTTTGCTGAGAAAGCTGGAGTAAAGCAAAGTATCTTCTCAAAAGTCAGTCCTCATAATTGCCAAACAACTCCACCAACCTCTACAGCTGGTAAATAAAAGCAAATAAGGGAATCAATAAGTAATAATATAGCAGATAAGCTGACGAGTGAGAAGCTGCATGTGTTCATATGGGACAGATCACATCAGACAAAATCAATAGCTGCCTTTGTCAAAGTTATAGGCATGGTGATGGCAGCAGACATTTATCTAAATTACAGTAACTTTCTACAAAGAGCCTTCTATAAAACGTGGGGGAAGTAATCTGTTCAGGCAATCATGCTGCTGAGTTTGAACTAGACAAACCTGGTTAGATTAAAAAGAATGCAGTTTTCTGGACTCACTCAGGGATGCTGACAGGATAAGGATCAGGGCCCAGATGCTGTCCCACATCCATAAAGCTGTAAGGTGCACTGATCACCCTGTGCAGAAACCTACTCATTCACTACCCTAATTAATTGTTGTCTGGAAACCTATATAGGGCTTTAAAAATCTGTGTTAAGAGCAAGTCCACTACCCACTGGTCTTCCATTTTTGGCAGTGCACACCTGTAACACTGTGTCTATTCTCTCCACTGAGCACGCCCAGGGCTGCTGGCAACCACCTTTAAAATGGTAGTAGCAAAACATAGGAGACATGTGGGATCCACTGCCGAATAATCCTTCTTGATATCCTCTCAGTGCATTTACTTTTGAGTGAACATCAGGTTAATACAGACATTTAGCACAGCCACGTGATTGCAATGAGTTAATATTCTATTATAGTTGTTTCTTTGTGTTGGTTTTGCCTTGAGGAGAAGAGCAGACATTACAGCATTTTCTTTCTGTACTAATAAAAAATCTTCCTGTTAGGAAGGTATATGATGCAGCAATAGGTGCAGTTATCAGCAACAAGGAAACTCTAATCTGCACATAACTAGCCAAAAGAAAAGTAATAGTCCAACATCATTGGCCACATTTATTGCACCCCGCAAAAGGAAAATCTGCTCTTGAACAAGCTGCCAAAAGCATGGGCACCTACAGCTCAATATCCCGTCACTAATAAAGGTGCAGCCCCACTGTTTGCACAGAAACCTTTCTGAGAGAGGGATCAGTTACTCAATTTAAAGTGACTCAGGGGCTGTTTGCCTTGCCAACCACATTTATATCTGAGCAGTCTGGCCCCTTGGCTGAAGCTGTGCTGGCTCATGCCACAGCTCAGCCCTGCTCCACTTATCCGGGGTCACTGAAAGGAGCAGGACAGGCAGAAACCATCTCCCACACACATGGGTGCTCTTGTGAGGCAGCAGGCTCTGAACTTATACACATTCACTGATTTCTTTTTGTGAAATGATTGTTCTACAGGCTCCATGTGGAGAAGCACCTCTGTGAGCCATTCTGTATGAACAAGCAGCTTTCCTTGGATGGAGGCCGGGACTTGTGCTGTGAACATGAGACACAGAGGTCTTAGTGTCATCCCTGCATTCCTCCTCTTCCTCACAGGGGTGGAAAGTTGCACTCTGTGCAAGTTGCCCCTCCCCAGATCTGGGTGTGCATGGGGAGAGGATTGCTTCAGCCTGGGGATGCTCCTGCATTGGGCTGCCTGCAGTAAAGGAAGGTGCTGCAGGAACTTTCTGCAAACAAGGGGATATATTCTGGAACCAGCTATGTCCCATTGGCAGAAATTACACATGCACTTCCAAGGGACTGCCTGGGCTCTGAAGGACTGTGGATTCTTTTGGAAAAGAGAACTCAGGGTTTATCCAAAGTCATCTGGATGCCTTTTTTAAAGAGAGCTCCCAAACTCCCTTGGATCTGAATTGATCTGTGGTCGGCAGGAGCCCAAACCTGGCACATCAAGAGCAAGGAAGTGATTTGGGGTTTAGGAGCACTTTGTGCAGCTGATAGGACATGGGCTGTTTGATAAAATCACCCAGAGAAGCAACAGCTCTTCATCAGGCAGGAGCAGACAGGCACTGCTCCTGCATCGGGCTGCCTGCTCTAAAGGGAGGTGTTGCAAGGATCTTGCTGCAGGAACCAGCCCAGATACACGTGTTTACTCTTTTCCTGTGGTTTATGGCCCTCCTATTGGCTGAGGAGACGAGGATAGTGAGGCAGGGACCCCTGCCTCAGCCCTCTGGGGGCACGGAGGGGTGGCTGCGGGTCTGGCTGATGCGCTGAGCCCGCCGCAGGTCCCTCCTCAGGGGAGTCCCTCGAGGTGCAAAGCGGTGGCAGTGCCACCCCTCCTCCCGAGGTGACCAGAGGAGGATTTCTCAGTCATTCTGGGGGCTCCCACAGGCCTTCTGCAGGACTTTTTTCCCGGTGAGCAGGAGGCTGATGCGACCCCCACGGCAATGCCCACGCCCTTGGGCAGGTGGAGGCCCTGTTGGTGCCGAGAGTTTCCCACGGGTGACACGGGTGACCTGGGAGTGCCCTCCTTTGATGGCCGTTCTCCCTAGGACTGGAGTGACCAGCCACTCTCAGGACCCTGGGATGTTGCTCCGGGTGCTGCAGGTGCTTTGCTGCCTTTATTCTTCTTCTTCTATCGCCTTCCCTCTCTTAAAATAAAGAAATAAAGAAAGAAGGGGGCAGGGGGCAGGAAAGTAAAAAGAGAGAAAAGGGGAGAGCTATAAAAGTAACAAGCAGCAAAGGGGAGGTATGGCATACTTAGAAAATATGACAAAAGGGTTAAAACCTGCTGATTTTCTCTCGAACGGAGCACCGTGGCTGGGCAAGGGGCTGCTGTGCCCCCGGGCCGCCTCGGCGCAGCGGTGAGATGCTGCCACCTCCCGATGCGCATCCCCGGCGCTCCGCTCCTCCCGCCGGCAGTCCGGGGGCTTTTGGGGTGCCCTGAAACGCCACAGCCAGGAGGATTTCGGCACAGCCTCGAGAGGTTCGTGGTTAGCCCCGTGGTTAGCCCCGGGGGCAGCCGGCTCGGTCATAAAGCAAAACCGCACGCACCGTCCTCAGGCACAAACATGAGAACGGGACGCCAGCTGCATCCCAAATTGTGGATGTTCATCAAATGTTATCTGATCGTGGGTGTTACTGAAACAGCAGAGGAAGAGGCAGCCTTTCCATAGCAAACAGCCAAAAGGAAAATATTTCACTTTAAATAGCATTTCTTTCATTGTGATTATCATTTGGTTATTATTCTTGCACTGAAATAAGAGAAATGAGAGGGCAAATGAGGTGATGAAGAGCTCTTGCTATAAAGGGGCATGTACCTTTCTTCTAAAGATCTGCAAAGGGAGAACGGAAAATGCTGAATGAAAGTTCAGCATTCCAAAGGGTGGCCATCCTGCACAGGCAGATAAAAGTCTACTGGGTGGATCCAGGTGCCCAAAACAGAAAGGCTGAAACACACCTGTGGACATTCTGGCAGGAATGGGGTTCAGTTTCTGAAAACACTGTCCCTTTAGTGAGGTTCTGCATTGCAGCATGAGGGGCACAGAGCCAGGATGTTTCACCTGCTGGGGCACCTGGGAACAGCCAAGGATACATGTTTGCATTCAGAAAGGGACTCTTTACTAATGAGGAGGATAATGGAGACTCGGGGACAATGGTACTATGCACTTAGGACAAAGGTTAAAAGGCTTTAAAGTGAAAGAGGGTAGCCTAGATATAAGGAGGAAGTTCTCCTCTGTGGGGGCAGTGAGACACTGGAACAGGTTGCCCAGAGGAGCTGTGGATGCCCCATCCCTGGCAGAGTTCAAGGTCAGCTTGGATGGGACCTTGAGCAGTGTGACCTAGCAGAAAGGTGTTCCTGCCCATGACAGAGGGATTGGAACCAGACAATCTCTAAGGTTCCTTCCAACCTCAACCACTCTTGTTCTATTATTCCATGAAGGAACAATATTGTCCCATATTTGGGCCAGGGCAGTTGTCATGGCTGGTACTGATCAAGGGAAAGGGTGCTTTTCTGGAGGCTCCCAAAGCCCTGGTGGTGGTGCTAACCCTTCATCCCAGAGCCTGGATTTGGCCCTGCACCCTGTCGTGACGAGGACAGAGCTCACATGGCTGCAAGCACCATGCAATCCTGATGGATTCAACAGGTGCTCCTCACCCCTGCTCCTCTGCCTTGACAGGCCCCAGGGATGCAGGAAGGCATGCCTGACACAGAGGGCTGTCTTTTGGGCTGGCAATTTCCTCTTTCTCCCTTTCATCTGTTAGATAAAGTGCTGGCAGCCGAAAGACCCCAGCTGGCTCGTGGGCTGAAGCGGCTGCGGACAAACGCACCCGGACATAATGGAGCACCAGTCTGCTCTGACACAGGGTGATATTTTTGATGCAAACCCCAGCACTTGCTTTTTATTTAAGAGGGCACATCTGTATATTTTAAGAATAAATGCAGTATGCAATCAGCATGCTACCCTGGGCACAACGGGACTGAAGAAGCTTCCCAGTCAGGGAGGCAGCCAGAGGCAGTGGGAGCAGGGTCTTGCTCCCCACCACTCCACTGCAGAGAGAACATGGTCTGAAATTCTGCTCCAGCAATGCTAAGAATAGTATATGAGATCAAAAGGCTAGTTTCATCCCTGGGGATTACGAGTGTGCTGAAGGTTTGCTGTAGAAAATAAGAGAAAAGCTGTTTTGGAAAGGCAGGAGTGTCTGAGATGCAGTGGTGATGCTCTGCTCTATTTTTGGATAGCTTTCTGTCAAAAGCAGCAGTTTGCTAACCAGCTTCTGATGCCTTAAAGCACAGCTCTAGTTAGAACTGAAGGTTTGCAAGGCCCTTGTTGTTGCACTGAATTGGAAGAAAAGTTTTTAGGTGCATATTGAGCACAAATGAATTGATACATCCTCTTATCTCCACCTGATGGACAGGGGTGAAAGACAAAGGGCACAGATCACCTTCAGGCCTGCTGTTGCCCCAGCAAAACTAGCCCTAAGCACAGGTTAGAGTGGCAGTCTTGGGGACATGAACCTGGTGCTGAAGAGCAGCACAGAAGTGGCTGTAGCCGAGGGCAGACACAAGCACAGCTCTCTGCTGGCTCCTTCCCACCGCTGTCCTGGTCCGTGCAGAGCTCTGCTTCCTTTCATGTAATCAACAAATTAGGTTCTCTAATTTGCCTTACAAACAAGACTCTCATGTACTCACTGCCTTTTTTCCCTTTTTTTTTTTTTTTTTTTTTTTTTTTTTTTTTGGAGGTTTAGCAAGCAAACAGTGGGAGACCAAAGAATTAAAGCCATAAAGTAATCTGCATATAATCAGTAATTACCATGAATCAAACCCTCCTTCAGTTCAGCTGGTTATTATTTCCCTGATAATGTAATTCCCTGCACTGACAAAACTAGGAAATACTCATTTTCACCAGAACAGCAAATAATTTCCTGCTGTGCCTATAATACTGTATCATGCAGTTTAGTGACCACAAAAATCCAGCTAATGAAATTTATGGAGAATATGAGGACTACTAAAAACAGACTAAAACCCTGAAAAAGTAATTGCTGTCATGTGTATTGGGAGAGGATGATATTTTGCCAGCAGACTTCTGCTAAACACTTCTTACAGGTGTCACAGACTGGCCAACACTGGGAACTGATGTGGCTGAGAGCAGGGTGCCCCAGCAGGAATTTGTCAAGTCTGAATGAGGCGTGATGGTCATGGGGGGGCTGCAGCCATGAGAGCCCCTTCACCTCGCCCTTGTGGGATCTCCTCAGGCCTTGTGGCAGAGGCCACAGTGGCCACTGCTAGTGCAGAGCTTCAGCAAACCTCTTCCCCAAAATGCCTCCTGGTCTCAGGGGATGTGAAGTCAGCATTGTGGGGATACTGTGGGGATAGGGCTGGCTGTACCACCACTTGCAGGTTCCCCAGGAGAACCTCACATCCTGGTATTTTGCAGGCTGCAGAGATGTGGCAAGTTAGGGGAAAGCTTCAAAACCCAAGGAGACATCAAACCTGGCCTTAAAATTTCTGGGATTTAGGGTGGTAACTTTTCCCTGTGGAGACCTTAGAAGTCTCCATCTGAGAGATCTACAGAGAGTGAGCTGCAGGAGCTGTCTGGGAAGGCCAGGTGTATTTGGCTGATCCCAGAGCTAGGCTCTCTCTGCTGTGGGAACAGGGACTGAGTTGCTCTTTCTACTCTGATTCATCCATAGGTAATCACTGGCACTGAAACTTCCCCTGGCAGGTGCTGGTGCACAGCCATTGTGCAGACAACAAAGTATACAGAAGCAAAGGAGTTATCCTAACATTTTCTTCTAATCAACCACAGCTGAATTTCTGCCAGGATTCCTACTGACCAGCAGAGGATGCTGGCTTGTGGGGAACACCCATCCTGTTTGGGAGCACTGCTAACAGCTTTGTGCTTTTAAAATCCAAAAGTTGCATCCTTACCTGGAGTGCAGTGTGGGGGCAGTCCCTTGCCCGGGCTTGATGGCCTCCTACATCCCTGCCTGGGGCTGTGTGTCCTGCTGGTGATGCTTACAAGCTGCTTTTGGCTTTGCCATAATTCAACTGGGAAAAATCCAGCCTCCAGCATTTGCTTGTCATGAAGGGGAACTTCTAAACTACACCAGCATGTCAAGACCCAGGCTGTGAGCTGCTTTCTCACAAGGTTAGAAGTCTTGGGCAGTTTCTGCAGTTATTTCTGGCTGATACTGAAGTGCAAAATCAATCTGTGATAATGTGACACTGAGCATGGATCTTGCTCCACAGGAGGCACTGTGATGGGTTGAGAAGGAGACCTACTCTGAGATTTTAAAATTGTGGTGAAGGAAATGTCTTGTAGAGGAGTAGAAGTGGCTGAAACACAGTGGAAGACCTCATGAAAGGGAGGTATTTTTTCATCTTTTCTTGGAATGATACTGCTGTAAAGCAGTGTCATTCCAGCAGTATTTTGCCGTGCAAAAGTGTCACAAGTTTTTCAATAGATAACACTCTGACATTAAAGGCATTAAAATAGGGGAGCTGGGAAATGAAAACGACCTGTCTGTAGGGGGCACTCAGCTGTCTTGTGTCTGAAAGTGAAGTTACTGAACCATCAGACAAAGAAACGTAAGAAGGGGAATACTCAGCCCTGTTTGGTGAGAGGTGCTTGATGACTTCTCTGATCTGTACCCAGACACTTCCAGTTGCCAAAAGGAAGGGAACTGGAGCTATTGCTGAGAGCCTGCAAATATGGTAAAAATAAGAATTTAGAAGAAATGGGATGGATGCAATTTTCTTTAGAGGCTGTTACTGATGCTGCTGTCAAGGGTTGCTGGCAGCTGAGGAACATGAGCGATGACTAATGTGGCAGAACCCATTCTCCAGGCACAGGAATTAGCAGGAGGGAAAAATGTCTGCTTGCAGAGGGCAGAGATCAAAGAAAAAGCACAGGCTGTGCAGTATCAAACAGTCCCATGGCAACGGAATGGGGTGCGAAGCTCCAGCCTCGCGGTGTTTGCTCTGTACCGTAGTGCCCGTTTGCTGAGGTTGGTCCCTGTGTCCCCTTCCAGCAGCAGCTGGGCTGGGATGAGGTCCCCATGCCCTGCCTGCTGCTGCCCGGGTGCGCTGCCGGGCATCCATGGAGCCCCCGGAGCTGACAGCCACGGGAGCGCTCCCTGCACGGTGCTGCCCAGAGGCAAATCCCCGATTTGTCAGAAACCTGCTTTTTAGGCACTTAAACCCGACCCAGCTCCTTAGGGCTGAGCGAGGGAAGGGAGAGCAGTCCTAAGCAGCTCAAAGGACAGACGGAGGGAACCCACCTTGAGGTACTCAAGGAAAAGTTTGGGAATCGGGAAGGTGTCTCCCAGCTGCAGCAGTGAATAGAGTGTGAAAGTCTCCTGTGGGCAGACCAGCACCCCGGAGAATGGCTCAAGCGTGAAGAATAGTAAGGACGGGAGAGAGGAGAATTGGCAAAGGCCCCAGAAAGGGAGATCATGGTTGCTGCTGCCCCTGGTCTCTGGTTGTGATTCCTCTCCTGGGATTTAATGTCCCCACTTGCACAAGAGAATCGGGGAGAGTAAAACTCATTCCGGGCTGTAGCTGAGGGGACAAAGCGGACACTTGATGGAGCTCGAGTCGAATTTCTGTCAGATCTTTTGCTGATGCAGCCGTGGGCGGCAGAGACTGAGCGGAGGCTTTGCCTCCCTGTCTCCGCTCGGAGCTGCAGTGGTTTGTGGCAATGCCGGGGGTCGGGGCTCTGGCTGCCCTGCTGTGGGTTCGCTGCTGGCGGCTGCACCCGCCCGCCATGCAAGAGCTTCTGCACCGAACCCCCTCTCCGTGGGGATCCATGGGCTGGGGACACTGAGGCACGGCAGCCCCCAGCAGAGGCTGCTCCCATCCGCACCCTCCAGGCAGACAAAGGCTCACAGCCTCCAGGTGAATCACGAGGGGAGCGCTCTAGGGGTGGCAGCTGCGCCCAAGCCAAGATGGTCCCACCATCCTGAAGAGTCTGCTGCAACGCCTTGGGGACTGCGGGTACCCTGCTGGCACCCTCGGGTCCCAGGGCACCTTTTGAGCTTTAGTCTGTGCACCCGTCAGACAGGCAACGGTGTGTCAGTGTCCACCCAAATGTTGAGGAGCGCACCCCTTTGTAACATGCAGAAAAGAATAATTTTATCAACTAAATGTCTTTTAAAATGCCGCCTGCTTTCAAATTTGTATTACGTCCCAATTTACTGGGATATAACATAATCCCTTGATAATACCTAATATTTAATGGTTACTGTTCATATCACACCACTAAAAAAAAAACCAACAAAACCACCACCACCCCCACCACCATACAAACAAACAAACAAACAAACAAACAAACAAACAAACAAACAAACAAACAAACAAACAAACAAACCCGCAAAAAACAAACCCCAAAACATCAAAAAAACCCACAAAAAACCAAACCAGAATTATGTCTCTTTTTAATTTTTGCTTCTTCAGTCCTTATTCTCTTCTGTTACTGATTTGCTTTTGATTTGTCTGATGGCTGCATTGTTACTGTTTTATCTTTTGATAAAACCCCTCAGCAACCAATTCTGCACCTCCCTAGTCATCTGCCACCAAGCAGATTTGGTTTCTTCTATGCACTTTATATTGTTCTTGCCCCCCACCCCCACCAGTTCTCAGTAGGAGAGGTAGATAATTTTTAACTCTCCCAGATTACAGTTTGAGAAAAGGGTGAAGACAAAGGTTTCTCTTCACTTATATGCAATGTTACTGACACATTCCTTTTGTGTCAAACTTCAAGCCTTGGTTTTAACTGGCTGCTGCAAATGTACAGAACAGACTCCATAAACAGTTCAATACAGAAGACTTGATTTAGTACCTTACAAGACAAAGCAATCAATAATCTATTACACATCTAATCACAGGCATGAAGAGCCCAGCAGCCCTTTGCACAGTGTTCCACCAAATGAGAAAGGCAGTTGGAGACCACAGTAAGAGGGACACAAATCACTGAGATTGCAAATGCATGGCTCCGAGTTGATCTACAAACACAAATATTCAAATTCAACAATCACCTCTTGCTACTAGTGAATCATGCTGCTGCTGTCTGGAGACGAGTTGCTATGGCAGAAAGCTGTAGCTGTGGCAGAAGGCCAAGAATCCTGCCTTTGAAATGTTAACTGAATTTAACTCTTGACTTTTCACAGACAAGGTTCATTACTTCGTGTGACTGTGTCATATTAAATGAGTGCTTTGTCTGCCCTGGGTACCAGCTTGGAAGGGATATTATTAATCAGCAGGACAGCAAAACAGGTCAATGGCAACCATTTGTCAATAAAGATTTTTTTTCCAATACCCTAAATTCTGCTATGTTGTAGCTGCAGTTACATAAGAGTGGGTTTTTTTGCTTTAATTTCTTCCCCTTTTTTCCCACTTTATGTAAGTTATATCCAGTTCACAGTTCCTGGACACACTCAGAGCACACCCACCAATGCAGGCATGATGATGAGATGCTCTAATTTGAACAGTTACAGCCTGGGCACAGAAATGCTGCTGCTCCATTTAAGTGACAACGTAGGCTGCTCTCCGTAAGATCCACCAGAAAAATCAGGAGTTTATAGAGACTTGAGCAAGGAACAGGTACAAATACCAGCTGAAATGTAATTTTGTGAATGGCAGAACTAACTACACATGAAACTCAGGGACAAGCTCTTCTTTCAGGTGTCGGGACTGCAGATCTGGGTCCCTGGATAAAGGGGAGCTGCAGGTGCATACAATGCGCTTTGCTTTATGATCTCAAATCTTCACAGCTGCATCCATAGCATCTCACATTTAGTTCCTGGACAAGTTAGTTAGGTTTGGTGAGTTAGGATTACTGAGCTCCAAGGAAACACCATCAAATATTCATGCAGCAGTGCCTCTGACATCCTTTCTTCACCATTACAATGGGGGGGGTTAAGAAGGACATGCACTTCGGAAGTCGAGGGAGAAGGACAGAACAAACCAGATGGTGTTACTGTGAAGAAACTATCAGAGAGAACAGGGCACAGAGCTCTGCAGCCCTAGTTACAAAGATGTAGATTCACAAATTGTGACAACATTTTTTCTTTCACAAAACCATCAAAGGTGCTACTCTTGCAGTTGAAAAGCCTTGAGTATAGCAGGCCATGTGCAAAATCACAATGGGGGCTGAGATAGTGACAGTGAAACTGGAAGGGTTGCTGTACACTATTCCTATACCAGTCTATACTTCAGGAGTTTTGGCCAGTTCCAAGAGAAGGCTAACAACTACATGT
Organism: Cisticola juncidis; assembly: GCA_013400215.1. Taxonomy (NCBI): domain Eukaryota; kingdom Metazoa; phylum Chordata; class Aves; order Passeriformes; family Cisticolidae; genus Cisticola; species Cisticola juncidis. Next base: position 370,013 of record VXBR01010759.1, read on the forward strand.
CCCTGCAAAGTGGTTTGTAACACATAGAACATTTAATGTTCCACCTTCAGAAATCTCATTCTGACTTTCAAGATGTTTCCTCTATTACAGGATCCCATCTTCCAGGAACAAGATCACAGGATAAGAGAGCTCTTGCACTCTCCAGTCCCTCCCTTCTCAACAAGCTTTTGTCTATGTGCTTAGAATTGAAGGAGTTATTCCACGGAAGAGAAACACAAAAGCTGTGCAAAACATGCACTACACTGCTAGACAGCACTTAAAAAGTCATCTTTCATCAACCATGATTTTAACTGCTGCATCTCCTCCAGATACACCGATGGTAAAGTACTTTAAATACAAAAAATAGCAACCGTAAAGCAAATTTGCCACAAGTTCCCAGTTCCAGATTTGTATTTCTTTTTAAAACTAAGATTTCAGCTGTGGTTTTTTTTCCAGTAGACATGCATATAAGATATCGTTTAATGATAGTCTCTTGTTAGATGAGATACAAAACACTTACTGTAACTTTGTACAGCACAGATTAAGTACCTGAAGTCCAAGGATCTCTCAGATATACCAGTAAAAAGCAGGCTTCATTGAAAGACCAACACCCAGGAACATTTAAAATGAACCATTTATTAAATCAAACTGTTATTTTAACAGTTACATAAGTTACACGGCATGTTTAAGTCAAAAGATTTCACAAGGAAAAAAAAACCTTTAAATTTTTATTATGCAGGCAAAAATAGTACCACACAATATGTACCTGGGAGGGAAGAAGGGAAGGGGAATCTCTAAACATTCAAATAAGGCCATAATTATTTAAAAACAACAATAAAACAATAATACCCCCCCCTAAAGATCCATTTGCTTTTCAGCGTGTTCAGTGCTGCTAACTATATGTACTTTTAGTGTACAGGTGTGATCGAGGCAGTGATATTTTGATAGCTAGGTTTAATGTTTTAAAACACTATCAGAAGTGGAATAAGGCCCATTAGTACATACAGCTGCCCTTGGAATGTCAATCTCAGTTGCCTTCATCAACTTAAAATTCACAAAGTGCACAGTTAAGATATGCCAAAAAATTGAAACTCCTACTCTACCAACAGCTGCCCATGCTTAATACTTAGTGGTCTATTGGAACAAAGTATGTTCTTTCAAAAGAGATGTGTAAGAAGAGCCACTGTAAAACATTTAGTTTTGAAGATGCACTAGGAGCTCTTTGTAAACTGAAAAGTAGAAAAACATGGATTAATTATGTTAAGAAAAGAATACAAAAAACACTAGAAATGACCATCAAACTTTCAAAGAACAAGCACCACAATGGACATTAGCATTCGATTTTGCAGCGTACAGCAACGTAATAATTTTACTCTAGCCAATCTACTTCATCGAATTCTGAATCATCTTCTGAATCGCTGTACTCCACAGCGATGCGGCGGGACAGGATAGTGGCAACATCGTTCTCAATGCGCTCGTGCTTGGCCTCCTGCTCCCGCTGCTCTTCGACTTTGCGGAGCTGGATACCTGAGGAACATCAGATCACAAACACATCACCCTCCTCCTCCACCACCGTCAATGCAAATGCATTTAGCTCACAATTCACAAAATGCTTTGCAAGCAAAAATGAAGACAGAAGAAGACGCTGTCCTGCTCAGGTAGAAATTCTTTTGTCAAGCATTTAAAGAAAGGAATGTCAGAATTGCAGTGGCAGACAAGATCTCGAGTCCTTCTACTATAATATCCTGGTTCTGATTTCCCATTGAAACATATTTTTATAGTCAGTGTAAGTGACTAAGCCATTTTGCTATTTGCATTTCCAAACCTTTTCTAGACTTTCCATCCATAATTTTAATGAAAGTTTATAGATATTTGAGTATTCTAACGACAGGACCTCTTGTAACCCTATTTTTTATCATGTAATGATTTGGTTCAGGATAAAGTATTACTTGGAGATCAAAGCTGTGGTAACTCAAGCCTTTGTTTCTTGGGCATGACTTGGTCAAAAGTGCTTTCAGCAATCACCTAGATTATACCAGCAGGCTCTATTTTCTCATTTTGCTGAGATTCTCTACACATGTTCACACACCCTGGTTGTACTCAACTGTTGTCAACATTTCCTTAGACTTCAATGATGTTATCAATTCATGTGCACATAGACATGCAAAAATATCTCGAATTAGTGCTATAGCCTATCTGCTGATATTACAGTACCATACAGATTCTGTGCTGTGCTGCACGTGCAGGAAAGAGAAGAAGAATATAAGACTTCAAACATTTGAGAGATCCTAACTTCTGAAAGATACCCCGCTGTCAAACAGCAGCACACACAGTGCAGCAGGGTTTTCCTGGCCATGGGCACCATAAGCTGAGAAGTACAGCTGGCATGCAGCTCCTCCTGAGATCATCAGGAAAACACTGCCCTGCAGCTCTGCCCTTCCCTTGCACTCTGCCATGGGCACCTTGCAATGCAAAGGCTGTTCCACTACTGCGCTGTGTCCAGATCAGACACTGAACAGCTTGAGACCTTAGGAATGATTTCTGAACATCACTTATATCTTGTTGTAATACAGTGACAGATGATCAAAATTCCAATGCCGATTGATCCATTTTGCTTTCATCTAATAGTCTGTGAAAACTAATGTTTTTGTCTTCTACACAATCTGTAGAGGATCAGAAATAGCTACATTTGCAGGTGAACAGAAATGGAAAGATAATCTCCACAGATCATCTACAAGCACACGTACTTTTTTCTGTAATCTAACTTCCACAGAGAAGCAGTTCTGCCATCCAAACTAAACATCTGATAAGTGCAATTACAAATTGAAAAGAAATTGCCTGTTTACTTGGCAACACATACAATGCAGAGGATAGAAAACAGAAACAGACTTAAGGTGCATTTCTCTAACATCTCAGACATGTGAAATATTCCATCTCTCACAGGTCACATGTATTTATGAGGTTTTTGAGATTGTTCTTGTTGCTGTTAATAGCCAACGTTACCTTTCCGTATTGCTTCCAGCAGAACGCTTCTAGCATCACTGATCACAGGAAGAGTTGAAGGATGGCGTTTGGGCTCAGGAGCGGGAATCACTTGGGACGGTGGAGATGGAGGCATTATGGGTGCATGAGGGCTGGGGACAATGGTTGTGGGAGGAGGGTGCAGAACAGGAGGAGGGTGAGAAAGGTTTGCAACTGTGACAGGGGAGGAGGGTCGAATGCCAGGAGGTGGCAGGGGAGGAGGTGGAGGTGGTGGAGGAAGTCCCTGTACTTCGGCTTGTGGAGGAACTGGGTGAACAGGTACAGCTTCGCACACTTGGGCGGCTCTGGTGACAGGGGGAGAGGGTTGTGCTAGGGGAGGAGCAACTGGAGGTGGAGCTGGATGAAGAACTCCAGGAGCTATCTGGAGAGGAGCTGGTGGAGGTGGCACAGCTGGGGCCTGCAGAGCAGCTGTGGGAGGNGGTGGAGGGGGAGGAGGAGTGGGGCTCACAAACACCGGTGTTCTGCCTGTTGCTGGTGACTGAGGACGATTTTCTACCAAGCCAGGAGTAGAACTGCAACATCCAATAACAGAAACAAGTTATTAGAGCTTGAGAGTGGGAAAAAATAGCATTAGATTAACTTCTGCTACTTAAGAACATTGAAACCTGGGCATTAAAGAGCATTATGTACTATGATGGTTTCAGGGTGTTTGTCCACATCTCGTAAACAAGGAAGTCTAATTTTCAGTATGGAGCATGCATCAGGTTTCCAAAAGACCTCTGTTCAAATTCAGCTGCTAGTCAAAATTTATGTTCTTATACAATGTACCTGCATCTTTATTAAAGGTTTCCTATACTAGTATAATTCTTCCCTGTTGTCCCTATATATACCCAAATTATTTTTCTCAAGCCAGGAAATGAGCAGTTGATTAACTGTTTTGATTCACAGAACTTGAAAACCAAACCAAAACAATGCAAACAATGAAGACAAGTTAATTTGAAATACATATTTAAGGTGTGATGACAAAATGAGTGAGACTACTATCAAAGGTCATCAATATTCTGTACAGAGAGGTACAGTTATAGACTAGATACTCATTATAGGACAATGAATAGGTGAACTGAAGAAAACAAGAGAGAACAGTAAACTTATTTTCCAGAAGGACTTCTAGAGGATTTCTTTAAACTGTTGTAGTAAATTAATCTAAAGAGTAATGCATTTTTGAGTATGATCTCCTAAGCAGTAAAAATCATTCTTCTCAAGAGACTAACATCTTGCTAATGTAATAACCCTATCTGAATTAACTGTCCTCTATTCTAAGTTGTATGTACCTGACCATAAAGCAAAACTTTTGGTATAAAAAAATAGGGAAGTGACAAAGAAATTTTCACCTCTAGAAAATATTCTGTGTATGTATTCACTTCTGAAAAGGTACAAAGGAATAGAAAACAAAAACACTTTGGGAGAGGGAAGCACCTGCAATTTAGCAAATGTGATGAATACAGAGTTTTGACAGTTGAGTGTCTTACTATGACATATCCTTTCCTTCATGTAGGCTGAAACACAGCTCAGTTGTGCAAATTTCCAAAGCTCCAAAGCTATATCCTGAAATGCCAACATATTTCACAGAAACATTTTCCATATAGTTATTTGTGGTGCCATTTAACTCAGAAGGAAACACGGTCCCAGCATTAACGGCAGGTGAGGGTGCTCTGTCTCCACCAGAGCAGCCTGTGGGATTTAAATGGCAGCATTCCCATCCAGCCCCTGCAGCCACGCTGGGGCTGCGGGCTGCCATGTGGGATGCCTGGGGTTCCTGGGCAGCGCAGAAATAACGCTAACAGCTATCAGGGGGTGGTAGAAAAGGGAGGCAGCCCCAGCAGGCTCTGTGTCTCGTACCTAACGCAGGCGGGCACAGGCTTCACCTCCGCGGCGCCGTGCATGGGCGGCGGCGGCGGCGGCTCGTGGGGCCGGACCAGCACGCGCTCCTCGGCCCTGTTCAGCAGCTCGGACATCTGGCTGTAGGGCAGCGCGGAAAGGGAATACGACCCGTCAATGTGGTCCACGTATGCTTGAGACCTGCACAAAAACAGGGAGAAATCATCCAACTCCACCTTTAGCAGGAGTAAGTATTCGTGCCCTCAGCCACTGTTCCATACTTCAGTCTGACTTCTGAATACAAGTATCTTCTCTCCACTAGTGTTGCATATTATACAATGTGGCTTTTCAATAATTTATCCCACTTCCTCTGTTATCACTTCTAGCAGCTCAAGGGTTTGATTGACAGGTGTATCAGGCAGTTCTACAGTATGTGTGACCTTCGTGTTTATTAGCAACATTGTTTTGAGTTAAATAAACACAGTAATACAATCAGAACTACTCTTACAACATTCATGAAACATCCATTGACGCTAGAATGGTACAGAATTTACAACTGAATAACTTAGCTGAACTTCTGTCAAAGGATCTTTATTCCAATATATACACAGAACTCGCTGCTTTGATAGACACAGGACTTAATCAATACCTATTATTGAGTAGTAGCAGTAAATAATGATGATTCAACTTGTTAATGACAACTTTAGACACACTTCAAGGATCTGATCAGCTCGTACATTTTAATTAACTATTCAATTACAGATTTTTATTTTAAAATATCTCTATTAAATCCAGAGCAGAAGTGTTTGTAGAACACTTTCCAACAAGAGGAGCAATACTCTACATTTCCACATACTACCACCACTGTAGTATCTAAGCCTATTAAATTCTTCAGGGGTGAAAATCTTCCTCATTTATTCTAAAGCATGGTGCTGTTCTGTATCTGAACAACATTTAGACACATGCAGTGCTCCCAAACACTTCAGCATTATTAATAACCGCATCACTAGTAATGGCATAATCAAGGTTCAGGCCAGGGTCCATGTCTAGACCAAACATGTCTGAAGTGGAACCTAACATACCACACCACAAAAGGACAGTAGGAAAGCAGAAGTTTCTGCCCATGACTTGACACAGCAGTTTACAGAGATACTATAAAGCTGTTCCTTGAAAAATGCTAATCACCAAAACTTAAATTGTACCCCACTAAGTGAAACACACTGAGAGCATTTTCACATTCTGAATTGAACTAAGTTTTCTACAAGCATGTTTTCCTACTTTTCAGGCACCAAACAATCTCTCCTAGAGTTGTCATACTCACCCTCACTACTGAGCTTGTTTGAAAGCCTTACAAAGCCTAACAAAATACTCCCTTATGGTGTGCTTTTGACCACAGAAGGATAGGGGAAAAATCAACCAGTTTTTGAGAGGACAATGAATACTTTTAAATTAAAAAATAAAAAACAACAAAACAAAACACCCAAGCCCCCAAAACCAAAAATATATTGCCAATGTCCTTACATTACTTGTCAGCCCTCTTTTCTATCAGACGTTTCTTGGCTGATAAAACGGACTTGATTTTGCACCAAGACCAGAAGCATAAGCACAGCAGGTGTTTACCATGTGAAATGCTACTTTTAGCCACCAGCAAATACGTGCTGTGAAATGAGAATTCAACAGGTTGGATTTTGTAATAGGCTGTAACCAGAAATGTCAATCAAATCATGGATTTGCTCAAGAGTAAAGAGAAGCTCAGCATTCTCATTTGAGTTCCAAGTGGACGTTTGTTCACATCACACACATGATATAGTCTTGGCAGTGTCTGCTTACAAAAAATCAAGGGGCTGGAATAATGAGGATTTTGTAGGTCAGGACTGGAATGTAGTGACACACCTGGGTGCAAACTTGCAGCAGTGACACTACACCATCAAGCTGCAGAGGACAACACATCCTTAAGGATACAATAAGGATACACTCTACCCTCAAAAATAACAACATAGTAACTACTCCTTTAAGGACACACTAATAATTTCAAAACTGAGTTTTGATTAAGCTAAATCAGTGATTTCCAATGCATTTCAAGGGAGCAGTAGCATCTTGTCATTGACCATTTCTCAAGTGTGTTCACTATACAGTATGAATATACTTCATAAAAGGATAGAACAAACAAAAAGGAACCTTGATTCGAAATGTGAAGCTGGGCCATTAGCAACTTCAATGTGCTTATGTAAGAGGTTAGCATCATCTTCTGCGAGCTCTGGACCTTGGGCTAACTTCTGCCACTCTCTCCGTCTGTCATGAGGTGCCCTTGGCACTTTCTCTGGTTCATGAGGGCGATCTAGATTTTTCTGCTGTAGGAGAGTTGTGCAAACAAAACTGACAACTGAGACAGTGTCTTTTAATTACTTGCATATAAACATCAACCACAAAATTATGAAAAACAATCCTATTTCAAATGCAAGCAAAATTTGCTTTCAAGCTAAGCATAATCTGTAGACCAGAAAGAATTGTAAGAGTCAGATAGGTCAGGCTAGTGGATAAGTACCTGAACAATATAGAGGAAAAATACCAGTTTAAGTAGCTTTTTATTCTAAGTCTAAATCAAATTATGAATCTGACACTTATATTTACTCTCTCTACCACATATGAAACATAGAGAATAATGGTCAAACAAAAAAGTAGCATTACCTTTTGCAAAAGTGCTTGTTTACTTTTAAGAAAATGTAAACAAAGTGCTTTATGCCTATTAATTTCTTTCTAGTTTAAATATATCTATTAGAATGTCATTCAAGAGTTTTCACCTGTAAGACTGTCAAAATTTTGTCTTACAAATAAGTGTTCCAGTGAAATTCATTATTCCTGCTGCATTCCTACTTTCTGAGTCATAGCTAGAATAATTAAGAGCTTTGGCAAAAGTTGGTTAAGACAGCATGAAAGCAGCTTTGGCAAAAGTTGGTTAAGACAGCATGAAAGCTTTAAGTCCTTCTATATGATTCTAGTACTACTACTACTATTATTATTATTATTATTATTAAATTATTACAGTTGATGGAACTGAATGAATACAAGCAGCTTTAGTTGAATAAAGATGACTTTGTCAAGGCTGGCTTGCTATTAAAGTAGCATATCTGCAAGCAAACCCTTTCTAGGGAAAAACAAAGAGAAGCCGTATAAAGTTAACATATGTACCTTTTGCTTCCTCTTTTCTTTTCTTTTGTCCTCGGTGTCCTGCAACATTTTTTCCTTCCACAGATCAAAGAAATATGAAGGATTGGTATAGAACTTCAAACCCTCTTTTCCATCGTCCCTGAAATACAATAATGCAAACAGGGCATACATTTATTTGACAAGACACGAATCCAAACATTAAGACAAAGCAAGGTCATATTAAGGGATATATAGGATCATAGACCCTGAAATGTTTTACTGAGGAACACAAAAGAGATGATCATCAACTTCCTGGACCATCACTTTTTACTGTCTTTCCTGGCATTCAAGGTCTTAATTTAGAAAAATAACACAAGCTCCAGACAAAAAAAAAAAAAAAAAAAAAAAAA
>VXBR01010759.1:378499-406362 GCA_013400215.1 Cisticola juncidis
AAAAGTGTCATAAATCAGAGAACTCCCACTCCAGTAACTCAAATCTTGCTGTTAAAATATTGAGCCAATTTGTGTGGCTGCTCATGTTCAGCTGCTGATTCAAACTGGATCCTGGGACAGAAACAACATTCATTTGCATTGAAGATCCTTCTTTCTGCACGCTTACCTGTTTAATTTCTTTGCTTCACATTCAAGTACATTATATGGTTTAATAAATACAGAAAATAAAAATGGCTTTTTCTTCCATGTTACACTGAGTTAAGACTTTGGAAATATGGAGTAAATTTTAATGCTTATAATGTCTTCTGCTGCTTTCATTCCTCCAGCTGCTTCATAGTTTTCTAGTCTGGCTCCTTAAATACTCAAGTGCTACTTAATGTGAGCAAGGTGCCTGGATACATCCTGTCCATTACATAAAATAAGCTAGAAATTGTGTTTTATTAATTTTGTTTTACTAACCTGTAAGGGGTGAGAATGTTAAGTGGAGGAGGCTGTTCACAAATGTCGTAAGTTTCTTGCAAAGGAATTGGCAGAGTTTTGCGGTCGAACAGCTGTTGGTCTTGAACTGTGGAACTCCGGAAAGCTTTTCTCATTGTAATGTCCTGCAGTGACACTGAAAGGGGATATTGCCATTTAAAAAAAATCCCACCATATAAATGTTGTTTGGATTAATCTAGAATTGCCTAATGTCGGTTAAAATATAAAGCACTACTGCTCATATCTTGGGCATTTTGCAGCAAACACAGATTTACCTAGCACTATCACCATTGCAAGACATTGTCAGACTATATGGAAAACATGGCTGTAATGTTGTAGCACATTACCCTCTATTTAGCTTGACAGGAAATTTTTCTCACCTAAATAGATATCAGAATTCTGTCTCTCCTAAGTAGTTCAACTGATTGAGTACTGAAGCTGTAAAATACCATTCAGTAGTTCAGAATTACCTAATAACATTTACCAACTCCATTTCACAATCCTTTTGCTACTAAAAACTGTTCTCTATCTTGAGGTATAGATTTTACCTTTTATGGCATCAGCAAGCCAAACTTTGTATTCCTTGCATGTAGGCAGCAGTTCCACTGAGGGCCCACTTAGATGCCAAACCAGCAAATCACTTAAACTGATGCTACTGAGATCAATGGGCTTTAATGGGAGGTGATTCTGTATTCTAACACATGAAAATAGTCAAATGCTTTTTAATCTGTTTAATCAACATGAGCCTTCCCTGTCTCATTCAGAGCCACCTTGACTTTCAAGCACAGTCGTTAGGAATAATCAATTACCTTTATGTAAGGTCCAAAACAAAACAATACTGCACGAACAGAACACATTAAACAGGGATTTCAACTATTTTTACCCACTCCTGGTAAAGCCTACATATCTTTCTTGATTTCAAAAGAGTTTTTTCTTTTTCCTTAAAATTTAGATACAGATTAATGGAAAAGCAACCACAACTGATAAGCTTTGCACTTTTAATTCTGGAAACAGTACACCTATTTAGTCTCATATTTCTCTCCCTCCCTGGTCTTCAGTTACTGCACCTGTGAAGTCCAGGTGTGTCTCAAAGCTACCTTTGCAACCAGCATGAGACTTCCATTAGATAAAACAGCAGATCTGTTCATTAGTGTGAGCTCTTTTTTTTAAATTACAAACAACACTGAAACCAGTTTTCTGATGTAGCAGCAAAGAGTATTTTCAGCACAAACATTTTATCTATAAATAGTTATGTTTATTTTATAGAAACAGGTTGATAGTAATGCCCCTTTATGTGAGATGAGAGGACAACTCTACCTACCCCAGCCTCACTCAGTAGGGTCTTTGGTAACAATTTAAAGAAAAAACCTGTTTAAGCTGAAAACTGTCTTTTTACTCAGGTTCATGCAGCTTATACAAATGTACACATAGGTATGTATATACATACAAGCTGGATTTCTATTGTGTGATCACAAAGGGGCAGAAGGCAGGTTTTTTTTCAAAAGGCTTGCAGTTCCTGGAATGTTCTGTCTTCTTACCTAAGCATATTGGCAATATCCTTTGTGAAGCTAAAGATGGGATTTATTTGATTTTCAGCTTGGCTTCTGAAGTTTATTACACTTGGCAAGGTTGTGTATTCCTGGAGAAGTTTCCTTCTTTTTACCCTTAGGTTCTAATTCATCACAGTGTCTTTTATTCTTTTTAATAGCTTTAATTAGCTGCTCAGAAGGCTTTTTAAGTGTGTGAAAGAAGTATTATAATGTCTGAATGTCAGCTAGGAGTCTCAGTTTCTGTAGGTATTTTTGCAGTCATAAATAACCCTATATATTTTGTACCTGTCATGAAGTACAGGCTGTTATTAGCTGGCAAAAGTTCAGTTAGAATAACTGAGGTTTATCTCATCTAAAAATTTAAGTCTTAGATTCTTTTGTACTTCAGCTGCTTTTCCTTTGGGTTGTTGGTTATACAAATAACACCAAATGTACTTGCTCAGAGTTGCTTGGCAATCCTGCAAGATCTCTAACTGTCATATATTGGAGACATTTCCAACAAAAGTAAAACTTAGTACACTTCTCTTTGAACCTGTGTACGTTCTGAAGATAATGAACATAATCAATTTATTCTAATAAATAATGACAGTACTTTGGTTTAATAAGAAAGTGCTCATAGAGTATGTGACACCATATTATTGATACTATTCTACCACCTACTTATTAGCATTCCATCTCTTCAGTGAGCAAGCACAGCCAATTTAATTCATAATTTCCCTTTTCTTGCTTAAAAATCTCCATTTTGTACACATATACAGGGGGATAACACACCAGAGCACAGTCAATCAATCAATCAATCAATCCTCAACAATAAGCATAATAATTTTCTCTCTACACCTATGATAGACAGCAGAGGGCTTCATGGGAAAGATACACCATAGAATTTCAAGCAGCATTTCCTATGCTGATAACCTGTAACAAGCATACCCTGAAAAGCACACCATTACTCCAAACAGCAGACTACACTAGGACAGCATTATTCAGGAAACAGAAGGATGTGGCACGCAAAATAGGGAGAACCATGACATTGATATAACTCGCCTACACAGAGGGATCAGGTAAATCCCACGTTGCACACCCAGTGTAATCCTGGGCTGTGCAGTTTGGCTTACAGAGGCACTTGTTCAGCTTGCCAGCTGGCAAGGAGACAAAAGCCCTGTGTGGTTCACAGCCTCAGCAGGGGCAAGACGTGAAAACCTGGCCGGTCCTGCAGCCACCCGGCTTTGGCTGATTGACAAACTGGCACTGCAAGGGGACAGGTCAGACAAATTGGATGAATGAACTCAGGTGTGAGAAGAGATGAGTGGCTAAAGGAGGAGTTGGAAAAGCTGCAGACTTGATGCTGGTAAATTCATGTTTCCAGCTGCTTAATTTCTAACTAGCATCAGAGCTTTTTGTATAGCCCAAGATCCTAAATTTGATATGGATATATTTTTCTGAAAGTCCGCCTATTACACCGCTTGTGTTCAGTGCAATTAGTAAACATGGGGTCTTAATTTCCTTACATGTTGAGATATTCACAATTTAATTTGAAGATTCATTCAACAATCTGAACAAATGCCTGTTTGTCTTTATTGTGTCTGTTGTTTGGATTGTATGAAAAGACGTATTGTATCAGCCAATCTAACCCTCTGCGCACAACAATATTTTCTACATAAGCAAAAATTGTCTGTCAGAAAGCTAAACTGTCAACCTTTTGTACACTTGGTTTTGAAAAAGAGATGCCAGTCTATTTTTACTTATAATCAACAACAAAGGGGAGGGGGGGAAGGGTATTTTAATTGCACTATGAGGAAATACAATAACTGTTTCTTTTGGGGTGAAGTAAAATTAAAATAAAAACACATCTGTAATGTGTGTACTAAATAATGTTTTATCTCTTGGTAAGCATCTCATTAAACTGCAATCCCCGACTTGTAGTAAAAATCAGGTATAGAGCACACCAGTGCACTCACAGAAAGTAGCTATTTTTAACTTTTCAAATATATTAAATACATTTTACTGCACCAGAAGAAAAAAAAAAGTTACCGTATTTATTTTTATTCTTTTACACTCACTCAACTACACAATTTATAATTAGATTCTTGGCCAAAAACTACCATTCTCCTAAAGACAGCAAATAAATAAATCATACATATTCCTCTTAAAAACTTGCTCTCTTAATACTTCATGCAGAATTTCATCCTGGCAACTTTCAAGACCATAAACTCTTGAATATCATAGCTGTGACTCTCTGCAGAACTAAATGACATGGGGAAATTTCATACAAATCGAGGGACTCGGTTGCCCCCAATTCCCTTTCTCTGTTCAAAATCTTACCCAGCAATTTGGAAAGTGCAATGAGTGACACTCTCGAACAAGTAACTTGGTTGTAAATTACTCATTAAAGGTAAATAATTGGTAGGGAGTGGTGCTGTTGAGAATTCTCTTAAGGAAAAGATTTGTGTGATTCAGTTACTAAAGACACTGCAATCTCAAAGTCTGATTTTTACTGTATTTACTTTATATTTTTAATGATTATCCATTTAAACAATGACCAGAATGCACATACATAGGGTTTCTCTGTCATCAGAATACTCTGATAGCTGGGTTTGATAGCTGCTAAGCAGAGAGATTGTTTCTGTAGATCAGACATGACTCTTGGGCTTGTTCCCTACACAAGAAATAGAAATTTTCTGAAATACTACTTTAAAAAATTCCAGAACAGCTCAAGAGCTCTTTGGATAGAGAACATATGTAGCTTAACTACTTCATGTAAATGATGATGTAAGTATTAGAGCTATCATTTTAGGAAGACTCAGAAGTTGCTTCAAATGCAGCATGTAGAACAAGCAAGCTCCATTAAGATGTGAATTACCCATGAGCATCAAATACTGAATCTGCTGGTGAGTGAGTCTCAACAAAACATCGTTTAGCAAATCGTATTTTGTCCATATCCCTCTTTTTATACACAAAAAATGCAGCATCATGGTCTTACCATGGAACTATTAAGCCTCAACATATTAATTTAAAACTGATGTACTTACTGAATAACCCACAAATTTAATCAAGGGCCTAAGAAAATTGGAGAAGGAACATGGAGAGCAGTTGAAGCCCAGCCCATCTGCTCAGAATCTTGAGAGGAAGACACACTCAAATCCAACTTTCTTTAAGTAGAGATGTGTAAGGAAAAGTGACCTGCTATATAATTTAAAAGTCTTTATTTACCTTTAAGGGTAAAATTTCTAATGATTGAACAGACAATGGTGTTACTCTCCACTTAATATAGTACATGTGGAGATGATGACCCAATTTCACATGCTCCCTGTTCTTAATTTTGATTACATTTACACTCTTTCATATTCAGCAAAACCTTCAGAGGATGAAGACAGTGAGCTGCCCCTTAAACTGGGATTTACTGTCCTTTCCTTCTAAGTCTCACAAAGGGTTGAGTATCCAAACTTTACAGTTGACCAAGTCTCCCATTTCCAGCAGTATACAGACCACAATTAGCTGTCAAGCTTTTTAGGTTTCTCCCCACCAAATGCCACCTTTTTTGCCCATAGCAGAACCTCAAATCTGTTTTTGGCGTTAGTCCAGCCAAATGTCTGAACTACTATTATTTTAATGACAGGGCAATATTTACAGAATGTTTAGTAAAACAACCAACACATGTATTTAAAGGAAGAATCCTACTGAAACACGATTCACAACACTATTTGATTTCTTTCCTGAAGTGTGCCAGGCAGCTCACCCACAGCCCTTCTGCAATTAGGTTTATTTAAGTTGCTTGTACAATTGTAACAAATATGCTATAGAAATCAAGAATTTGATATACTGCCTTTGAGATTAAAGTCCTCTCCAGTTTGAGGTTTGAATAGAATTAGGCAGCTCACATTGAAAGAACCACTAAATTAATACCAAAATAGTCTGATAGTCTGAGTGATACAAAACTATTTTCCAATACCTCATAACACTATACATCAAAGCTGCACCATGTATCAGCATTTCAAAAGAGAACCACATTTGGTTAACATTTTAACCAAAATCTTAACATTAATACTCTTTTCAAATCTGTCAGATTTTTACAGCTATGACATTATTCACTTTTAGCAGTGCTTCACACTTAAAAGGCACAATTAAAGTCACAAAAATTTGATCAATTAAGAAAAAAAGTATTTTACTTATACAATTTGCATATATATGGACAGAGTTAGTAATGTTATTTATAAAGTAAATACTGAAATAAAAAATGGTTGCAAAGAAACTCAGGATTTATTTTCACACTTATGAGGACACCTTACATTGCAGGGCTAGTGAAGCTGTCAACCTTAGTTCAGCTCTATAGCAAGAATGTGTTTTCTCAGTCCTAGAAAGACCCCAAATATTACTCTTGGATACATATGGGCTTGTTTCCCTTACAATTGAAATAAAATTGAAATAAATTTGAAATAAAGTTTACTGATGGAAAGTGGAGGATTTCTTTTTGTCTGCACTCAAGTTTGGTATCTTCTGAGGAGAAAAACCCATGTGCATATGAAAAGAAAAAGTATTTTTAAAAAATCTATTAAAATATGAAATTAATAATACTGAGAAATCAAGAATTTGAAAACAGTGTAATAATTCAAACCAAACCAAGTTCACAGCAACTCTTCTATGACAGAAAAATTGTGCACGAGGAATTGGGCTCCTAAAGATACAATCTTAACCTTGGTTTTATTCTTTCACAGAGATACTGTAATAATTCAAAATGAGAGAACACACAGACTGTTCAAACAAATTCAGAGCTTTTTATCACTCTGCCTCTACCAGAAACATCTTGTCAAGTATCTGCATCTCGTTTAGTGAATCTGACTTGGGCTGTTTTTGTTCATGCCACTTAGCTTTAAATGAATCTTAATTTCTTTCTCTTGTGTAATAGCACAGGCCCAGAGGAACCCATTAAATCTCCTATTACTGCCTCCTGGCAAAGAGCAGATGAGACTCATTTCACAAGTATATCCCATTTTACTCATGCTGTTAGCTGAGTAGAAGCACTGAAAGTTGCTTAATTCTTGCATAGAGAGCTAAAAAAGGTAATTTCAGATATTTCCCCCCCCCCGGCCCTCCCCTTCATGCATTAACATCCTTCAGCTATTTTAGTCCACACTAGGACTAAACCTAAACTATTTGTGATGGATTTCTAAAGTCAAGCCCAAAACAATATACTGAAGGAAAAAAGTTTCCCAATCTCTAACTTATAAGGAAATAGAATATCAAATGTCTCCTCATCTCCTTTGTCCTCATCTGGTGACTCATTCCAGACCGATGCTTGTGAATAAGGAGCAATGGGTACAGCTCAGGGACTGGATATTCTTGGGTTAATATAAACAGTAATCTAACAGCTTAACTGCATGTGTTCCTCTGAAGTACAAGCAGTGACTGCTACTGTGTGGTGTGAGACACAGATTCAGGGGATCAGGTTCAAGTCACTTTGAGCCATGCTGGACTTGATTGTGTAGACCCATTGTGTAGACCCTGTTTCCTTAGCTGCAGTGTCTGTACCTTTCTTTAGCCATACAGTTTAGTGCAAACACTGCAGCATGCACAGTTCTCTGAAAATGTGTTGGTATGGTGCATTGGGGACTACATACTACTTAAATCTACTTCTAGCAATTCTCTGACATCAAATAGTTAAGGATTCTTGGTTCTGAAACCTAGAGCCAAACTTGTCAAAGGCCTTTTACATAGGATAGCACAATTTTCTATCTTGCTATTGTGTAACAGCCCTGGATGCTTTAATTCAATGGCTTAATATGGTCTCTCCATTCTATGGAAATGTGAATGATTAACATATTAGCTATATCAACATACATCCTACTCTGATTTAAACCAAAATTAGGCTGTCAAGAGTAAATGCAAAAATGCCATTAACACTCTGGAGTGTTACAGATTTATACAAGATTACAAGTGCTGACAATTTATTACCATACACAGAAAGGATTTTTTATCATTATCCAATCATAGGAAAAATGCCCTAGTTAGGGCAGGAGGAGATTTCATTTTTTCCTAGTATCTGGTATCTTGCTGTGTTTGAGATTTTGGATGAGAATAATGCTGATAACACACTGATGTTTTAGCTGTTGCTGAGCAGTGGTCAAGGACTCTTCAGCTTCTAACTCCACCCTAACCAGCAAGCAGAATGGAGGGACACAAAGAGCTGGGAAGAGACCCAGCCATGACAGCTGATCCAAACTGGCCAAGAGACCTTCCACATCATATGGTGTCATGTTCAGCATATAAATCCAGTGGGGAAAGGTGTCTGGGGTCTGGGCTGCTGCTCAGGAACTGGCTGGGCATCAGTCAGCAGGTGGTGAGCAATTGCACTGTGTGTCACTTGCTCTATATATTCTAATATTATTATTCATGTTTTCCCTCCCTTTTCTGTTCTATTAAAATTTCTTTATCTCAATCCATGAATTTTACGGTTTTTTGGTCATTTCTCCAATTATCTCCCTTCTCCCACTGTGGAGCAGGGGTGAGCAAGTAGATGTGTGGTGTTTAACTGCCTGCCATGTTAAACCACAACAACTGGAAAAAGAGGTTTATGGGGGTGATTTGTGCTCAGTTATCAAGAGACTTGGAAAATCCCATTAATGCAAGAATTCCCCTAGGCAAATCATGATTTTGTGGAAAATCTGCTACAAGCTGTGAATAGCTGTCTTTCAAAACCTGTTCTAAAATTAATGTCACACAAAATACAGAATCAAAACTTCTCTTAGCTTAATTTTGCTACTAGTGAAATTTTGACATCTATAACCAAAGACAGCCTGAAGACCACTCTCCTGGTTTGACACTTCATTTTTTCTGTAAACACAATTGTAATCACACAATGTAATAACACACAGTTATTATATCTCAACATTAAGAACTGAAACAGCTATCTATAGTTTAATATTGGATCCCACAAGCAATCTGAAGTTATTTTTCATGATAGGATGTTCATTCACTTTCTAGGTCTTAACCATATGGTTTAGAACACACTAAATTGTTTGGGGTTTTAGGATTTTTTACAGTTCCACCTGCAATCAACAGATATCAAAGAAGGCAAAAGAGCTTTTATGCATTAGGTGATCAAACAAAGCCTAGGCATCCTTTAAAATTCCATACAAATTTCATCTTATAGGTATGACCTTTGACAGTACTTGTTTTCTGAGTGCTAAGCCAATATTTACAATACTTGGTTACTTAGAAAGAATCCTTAGAAATCCTTAGAAAGAGGTTATAGAGCAGCAATAAATGAAGCTATACAACTGTAATGTCATATAGAAAGTAAGATGGCACAAGTTAAATGTAAAAATCCTACTTGGACAAATGTTTATATTCCATAAGAATTAGTAGAAAGGTTTTAAAAAAGTGTATAGATTTATCTCCAAGCATTCACATAACATAACATAATATTATTAATATTCCAAATACATAACACTACTGAAGTGACAGATACTCCTGTAGTCATTTTTATGTAAATTCCTTAGTATCATTCAATAACCATGAAAAGGCTGAGCTCAGAAAGCTGCTCAAGGCTATTCCTTTATAGCCTGTAGCAGAAATAGAAATGAACCTCTCTTACGATGCTTTGCTCTGTGTTCTAATAAACACGATTTAAACTATTAAACTATTATTTCCATTTCACCTATCAGTGCTGTCTGAGTGGCAAAATAAGAAAAATCCCTCCTGCAGGAGGTAACTTACATTCCTCTTCCTTTGGATCGAGTTGTGTAACACTGACAGATAAGCGATCTACGCGTTCTTGTAAGGAGTTGACTCTAAATGAGAAACTGTGTGCTTCATTGAAAAGTTCACCAAATATATCTTCAGCATATTTACCTGAAACATGGGAAAAAAAAAAATATTCAAGCAGACCACAAGACAGGCAAATGATTTCTTACTGTTTTAAGTAAGTAATTGTAAGTTGCATGAGTATCACTTGTAACAACCTGTACTTACTGAGCCCATTAAGAGTCCTTCAGAAAAAAGCAAATAGAAGTTAAATACTTTAAATGCAACTTAGTTATCAGAAATGAAATTATTTAATACATTACAGGACAGATATTCAGCTGCTAAAAATGATTTAACTATGCTGATATGCATGGAATTAGACTGCACATTTTCTTGCATATTTCTAAAATGACAACTTCCAGAATCTGAAGCTGCTCCTGTCTGAGCAATAACTAATCTTTAAATTTACCTCAGAGGTAAGTTCTCAAAATGAAGCACAGCTTCCACTCCTGATGTACAGAGAACTTTACAAAAAAAAGGAAGATCAGATATTCATGCCTAGGTAAATTAGAACCAGCCTATTCAAAAACACACACTAAAATAATAACTCCTACTTTGAATGATCAAAATTCTAGCAACTGACCCATTTACACTGAAGTAAAAAAAAAACCCAAACAATAAAAAGAACCTCCTTTGTTCACATCAATGGACATCATACTTTAAGCACAAATGAGCAGGAGATTCAAATATTATGAAAAAACTATCAGTAATGAGTTTCTCTTCTACAGACTACTCCACATACTGCTTCTAATGCTCTCAAGACTCCATTTGAGTAGCCTGCCAATGTGACTGGAAAAGCTCCACCAGATTACACAGCAGAATGTGTAGCCACATTTCTGAAATACAATGTGATAGCTTTCAAAAGCTTCTATTATACTGTGCATATGTAATTCATGTACTGTTTGTGCACTTATGTTGGGTTTGGAAGTATAAATCTCACAAATTTCTAACTATGTGCTTTGCACTCAAGTTCTGACAAGTATAAAAGGAAAGGATAGCTGTGGAAATTCTGCCTTTGGTGAGCAATACATCTGGAAGTATACATAAAACAAGGACATTTTTATATAAACATATCAAAAGAACAAAAATTAAATCCCTACAGGTACTGTGGAAACTACTTAAAGATGCTGTGTAGCAAGCACAAGGCCAGCACACACCATTTATTAAGACTTGGGTAACAGCAATAGAAAACCAGCATGACTATAAACAATGAAATATAAAAGAGGATATCAGAAGAAATGTACAGAAGAAGAAAATAGAAGAGGAACAACTACCAAACTAATAATAAATATTCCTTCTATGACATGAGGAATAAGGAAGCCTGCCAGAGAGTCTGCAGAGGTGACTGGCAATGGAAATATGAAGAAATACACAGAAGATAAGACCCTTGTGGACAAGCTAATTCAACACTTGCAACTGGTGTCCAGTGAAGGGAACTGGAGAGACCCTGATGCCAAAACTCATCATGGGAGGCTCAAAGAAACTGAGGGGACTGTATAAAAATTGCAAAACTAAATCAACAAAATGATCAGCACGTATTAGGAACAATTGTAAATCTCCTTATACACACTGGAACACACAACAACAAGGTTCAAAATTTTTTTTCATTAACATCTTGAGAGCTTGAGAGCTACAGACCCATAAGCCTGACATCCATATGAATTAGTACAGATCATTATGAAGAACTGAATTAGCAGCATCTGGATGACTCATGACAGAAGAGGCAGCACAGTTCTTGTAAAGGGGAATCTCTGAATGGTTTAGAAGCACATAGATAAAGAGCTATTATCTACTGAGATTTCCAAGAGAGTTTAGAAATCAAATGATTTGAGGAAAACTTAACAGATGGGGCATACAAAAGAAATGGCACAGATAAATAATTCCCCAAAGGGTAGAAAACAGGGCACAGGAGTAAATCACCAGTCTTCACAGTTGAGAAAGGTGAGTTTTACTAAGTTTCTATGCTGGGATCCACGTTATTTAAGATATATATAAATTACTTGGAAAAAAAAAAAAAAAAAGAATAAGGTTTGCCCTTGATACAAAGTCATGAAAATGGAACACACTGAGCATTAGGAAATACAGACAAACCTCAGCTGCTTGGAGAGGCTTCCAGGCTGAAAAGTACTGGAAGCAGGGAGATTAATAGGAATCCTACATGCTGTCTTGCTCTCATTCTTGGAGCAACTGCTAACAGCCACAGCAAGAAGCAGATCAAAGGCACTCCCATTCTGAGAACCTTTGTCATGTAGCACAAGTCCACAGAAAAATACAGATGGAAAGTTAGTAAAAGTCTTCTCAGCTGGAAATTTACCTAACATAAGACTTTCTAATACATGTCATGAATTTATGAAAAGTTTATGTTCATTCACCTGTTCCTGAAGCAAGTGAAATTACTTAAAAATGTGATCCACTAAGAACAAGATTGTTGAAGCTTTAATATACAGATATTAAAAATTTAATGCATTTCAGATATGTTCAGAAATATTAATTTTAGTTAGGTAAGTCACATAACATTCAGAGACATACAAACCAAAATTAAAATAAAATATAAAATTTTTTGTATAGAATCAAAAATTAATTTAGGGGCAGGGCTTTAAAATCCAGTAACTTCCCTTTTATAGGTGTATTTTGAGGCGAAATTTTTATCTGTATCATTTCATCAGGCTTAAAATTAATCTACCTCATTAATAAGCTCCAACTGCAAATAATCTGTCTTGGAAATCTTTTCATTACATTGCATACAGCCACAAACACACTGCAAGGAATAATTTGTCTGTGCTTATGAACACTAATCCTCAGATGGGAAATACATTAAAAACAACCTGTCGTGTTTGAAGTGGTATGCCAACCATGTCTCCACCTACCTGCGTGTTGGTGGTCTCTTTATTTAGCCAGAGGTATATTTAACCAAATGCTTCCTCTAGCAAAGCAAAATGTTTGCTTTTTGTGAAATGTACAACTACCATTCCAAAGAATTCTATATGTGAATGTATAAAACCTGATATATGTGTTGCCATCTCTGTGTATTCTATAGGAATCTACTTTCAGTTTTGAATGGATTACAAAGCACAGTTTCAGCTGATAATACTGAACAAAGTGTCACAAACTCCAATAAGTAAAAGAAAGTGTGAGAAAAAAGCACATTAGTAAACAAAACCAATCTCATTCCACATAATTTATAGGTAATATGTCAGAAGAGTAAGAATGCAAAATTAATTCCATTATACACAATGAATATTATAAAGTATCATTAACACTTCAGAAAATTTACAATATTATGGGCCTGCTGAAAAACTCTACTCTTGTTTCACACAATACAATAAAGAGAATTACAGTTCACTGTGACAATTAAAATATTAACGCTTTAGGATCCTGCTTACAGTTGGATACACATCAGCTACAGATCAGAAAGATCAGTGGTCTTGTTTGCCTACCAAATTAAATGACAATATAGACTTCTGCAATTAAATTAATTAATTGTCTGTGAAAAGCTTATTTTACTGTATTTGCAAAACCTGCTTGGCATTTATTTTTATTAATAGAGCACTTAAACATTTAAATAAAAGGCTACATTGTTATTTAGTTTTAATTAAGGAATTTATTATTCACCTTATTATTCTTTTCATAATTTTTCCTCATGTATCAAAGGGTTCTGATGACAATTAAACCTTCAGTAAGAAAGGGATACAGGAATGCAGCTCTCTCTGGTGTCAGTCAGTATCCTTCTTTGTGACAGACAAATAAAACGTCTTGGAAACAATGTTCTGTCCTTCCTCCCCTCAATAACAGGCACATACTTTGATGTTTTTTTTAACAATTATTTTTTTTACTTTTAAAACAGACCTATGAGCCGAAAACAGAACAGTAGCTAGTAGCTACTAACAGAAAATAGAGTAATAATTACACTGCTTACTGCCTTCCTCATTTTTTTTAAATTAAAACCACCAAAACATGTATCATCCACTCCATTTCCATTCATTACCATGGCAATAAGTGTACAATGGTTTATAAAATGTCAAAAAAAAACTGATCAGCTTTACAGTGCTTTGCTTTCACCAAATGTTCCTTCTAATTTGTTTTATCTCCTAATTTTGCCCCCTCATAATTTCTTAACCATTTATCCAGCTTCCCTGGCTTCTATACACAAATGAATAATTGCTAATTATCCAGCATACTAAAATGAAGACATACTAAAGAAAAGAAATGGGGACTTTTTGTCTAGTTCTGAGGGATTGGGTACGTATCAGATGAACTGAATCAACCACAACCTCCACATCAGCTTCTGGACAGTATTTCAGGCTAATTAAATAAAGCATGACAAATAAATTTCTTCAAAGACTTTTTTTCTTGTGTTGTTCAAATTCTTAGAACCATCAAGGATCAGGGCATACACTAGCAGTCCTCTCAAAACTCCAGTCCTTATACCCACCTGAACTCTGGCATTCTGAATGCTGTATCTGTTGGCAAACTTTAAGGAAAGGCCATTTAAATTAATCATTTTGCAACACTAGATCAGTTACTGACAGATTTAGTTACAGGCTTTTAGACAAAGAATAGGACATGAGTCCTGAAACAGGACTTGTCCAAGAAGCCACTTCCTTACTATCCTTCTGCATTGTTAAAGAAAAAAAAAAATTCCAATCACTTCACTGTATCCCAACCTGGAGCAGCCCCCTGCAGATCAGTTATGGTGTTGGCATCCTCTGTGAAACATGGTCTGAATTTGATGTAGCTACCTGGATAAACACCTTGACCATGCACAGTGCTCAGTGCCATAAACCAGCATCATTTTTTGAAATTCAAAAGGATGACTGGTAAAACTCAGGCCAGTGCAAGATGCAGTAAGCAGGACATTCAAAATAAGACAATTGTTCAATCTTGCCAGAAGTATTGATCTTAATTAACTCAGCCTTAAGTGATCTGTCAGACTTCTGGGAATCAGTGGGGGGTGTGTGTGTGTGTGTGTGTGTGTGTGTGTGTTTGCATATTTTAACATTTACAAAATCTAATCCAACACATTTATCATTGAATTCAATTATAAAAATGCATAATACATTAAATATGTGGTGACATTACTAAGTACAAAGTACAATGAAAGGTTATGTCATTCAGTTTAATATTAATACTATCTGATATTAAAATAGTAAATATATTGATATATTAAATACACAAACCCAAAAATATTACTAGTTAAAAAATATGAATTTGGCAATTTAAAAAAAAAATGTATAAATCGGTAAAACATCTCAAAGAATAAGCTTAGAATTTAGTCTGTTACCCACATATACACTATCATTCCTTGATTTCTATTATTTCATTCCTGTTCACACTACAATATTTTTGTCCACTACATTTTCTAAAAATTAAAGGTACAGAAAAAGAGTAGCTGCAAAAGCTGTCATGTTCCACTGCACAATCCCTTCCCAAAATACTTACACTATGCAAAATTACATTATTCACTACTGAATAGTTCCTTTCTACACAATATAGTATAGTTATTAGAAAATATTCTCTCAGGATAATTAGTTACCACATAAGCCACTCACAATATATAATCAAGGTTCCTTTATAAAGGAAAACAGGATAGATAATTTAAGTCTATTAATACATTTTTCCTCCTCTGTTATTTCTGATATATAATTTAACATGTCCATGGCCTGTTGCTTCAGCTTCAGTTCTTTACTACATAATTTACTTTTTAGGAAAAAAGGGGATGTATCTGAGTTTGAAAGTGTGGGTTTATTTCTCATCAGGATAATTTCAATCTCAAAGCTTAGTGATCAGGAAACAGACTAAAAGCTAGGAGACTGAACTTGTAGATAAGAACCTTGGTTGATCCTTGGGAACTTCATTGGTTATGGCTGAGGAAACTCTGAAAAATGTCATACTAAATACATAGCACTGATGCTAATTAGGAACTTTCAAAAGTCTGAGGGCAGTCCACAAGGATTATAGTAGGAGTATCAGAGTACTGAGGAGACAACTTGATTCCTTTAGCCAGGAAAATTGAACCAGATGTTTATCAGACAACCTGACCAGGGCATCAAAAGTATCAAATAAACTTTGTTAAAGGCCTTATTGAGAGCAGGTCTGATGCTTCTTGTTGATGCCCAAAAAGAAAAAGTCAGCTTTCAAAAATCTTCAGCCATGGAAGTCTGAGATATCATTTGCTACCACCCACTGAGGACATTATCAATTAAACTAGCTGAGATTACCATTATGTATTCAGAAATCTGTGAAAGAGACTGCTGAGAGCTGAACTTCTGTGGAAAGTAGAAGCGCTAATGATCATTTCACAGGGAAGTCTTGCTCTTCCTTTCATTTCTAACATAACCTGAATTCATTGCTTTATGTAGGCAAGGAATTAATGACAGGTGGGACTTTTTCCTGCTGCCACACTTTTGTGCTATCAGTGAAACATTACTGACCCCTTGCTGATCCTCTCATTACCATTCGGGATGGACACAAAACAGAATCACATTGCCACTGCTGCAAAGACAATGTCAAGAAATCAGACAGAAGATTTTGAGAGAATGGGGTTCTCTCAAGATGAATTAGCCTTCACTTTTCAAGTCCATCAGTTTCCTTATCCTCTTATGCACAAGAAAACTTTCTCTTGTGTTCCCTGGCAATTGTAATAATAACGAATTAAGAGGAGTGACTAATAAAGAAAATTCACAATTAATGTCCTCCTGAGCGCACTGAAAAAGAGGATGGGCAGGACAAGATGCAACACAGAGGTTCTGGTTTTTTTGGAATATTGGCTGAAGCTCTAGCTGCATATCTGCAGAGACTTGTGGGAACCTTATCATGTGCTGAAGATGTTCTCCACACAGGGGGAGGAGAGAGGCTGGTCATTGAGCTCAAGAGGCCTGGTTCTAAAAATTAGTTGCAGTCTCAACACCTTTCAGCTAAGTATTTCTGGAGAAATATTTCCCACTTACTGAATGTTAACACCTTAAGCTATGACAAACAGGAAGGTTTTCCTGAGCTGAAGAGGTGTTTCTGACAAGATAAAAGTCTCTCACAAGATGAATGCTTTTGGGGAAGGCACTGTAAGCAAAAATTAAGAAAGAAAAGTTAAGTGCGTCTGAGAGGAAAAAATGAAGAATTTGTTCCAAAGTCAGGCTTTCACTCCTGAAAACTACCAAAAAAGGGGCAAGGACAAGAAGGAATTAGAAGAACATGATAAAAATAGATATACTACACAGAAAAGACAGAAAGAGGGAAAAGGCTACAAAAGGTTCAATGTTAAGTGAAAATTGTTTTCACTAACATATAAGGCACTCCAGCTTAGCATTCTCTTTGGTTATGCAGAGGTAAAAGAAAAAATGGAGAACGACATCTTGCTGTGATTGAATAAAAGGCCTAGTCTGAATGCCTGCCATACAAATATTCATTAAAGGCTCATGCTCAAAAAGAGCATGTTCTCCTCCCTAGATGGAGGTGGCAGAGACAGGGGCTGAGAACAAACCCTATCAGTTAGGTTTCTTATATGGTACTGAGATTCTGTGTCCATGGAACAGCTGAATAAAAGGAAAAGCAAGATTGGTCAATAGCTGTGAACAAAATGACGAGGCTACATTCACACAAGAGAAGCATTTCTCTGCCTTCTAACAATGGCACAGCTGCACAATGCTCTCAGTTGTGTTTCATGTATGCGGGAATGTTATGGTCTGACATACAGAGACACACAGAGAAATAGAGTACTAATGTATGTGCAATATTGCTGCAAACATTAGGTAAGCACTTCCTCAAAGCAGATACTGTTAGAAAGAAAGAAATATAGGGAAGAATGGCTAGGAAACTAAGACAGCTGTTGCTGTTGTCCAGAGAGTTTCTGTTCTGCCACAGTGCTAAGAAAAGCTGTCAGAAAACAGATCCTTTTATGAAGTAAGAGAAAACTGGGAATAGACACGGGGAAAAAATTACTTACTGGCAATTTTGTACGTTGCATCAAGACAGACTGACATGTTTTCATGCTCCAGGGATAAAGGCAAGGACTATCACTCAACACAGAAATAAATATTTCGTCCTTTCATCTCAACTTCTTTTAAAGGTCATAAAATCTCTCAAATGGAACAATTAGAGAAGCAGTACATCAAATAAGCTATGAAAGGTTTGATAATTTTCATGGAGACTAATGATAGTTATTACTGACTGATGTAAAGCTCTTTCAATTTTATACTGAAACACAGGAAAACAGAATTCCTGTCATTTCATCGGTATTGTTTCTGGTTGTATATCCTATTGAAATGTAGTGGCCAAGATCATAGAGACACAATCCTGTTCAAGTTAAAAGACCTCCAGAAGTCATCTAGTCCAACACCCTGTGCAAAACAGATCCAATTAGGTCCAGCTGCTTGACTAATCCAGTTGAGTTGTTAATATCTCCAAGAATGGAGATCCAATGACTTACATGACAAAACTCTATGCTTATTTTCCCTCAATAATGACTTCTGGTATTGTTTAGAGTATTGGAGGATCCAATTCCATGACAGCACTCTTTCTTTCTGACACTATCATGTTAGAAGAAAAGTTAAGACTGCCTGGTCATGAGAATTATAACCATAATGGCAGAAGATTGATCCTCTATTTGAGGGTTAGTAAATGAAAAATCTTAGAGGCAGAGATGATTGATTGCTAAACAGGTCAAAGACCATTCATTTAAATGTGCATAACTTTACCAGCAAAAGCAAAAGCAGCTTTAGTTTAAAGGAAATGAAACCCTACCAGAGCTCTCAGTTTCCACCCTCAGAGTAAAGCCTCATTTCATCTACAACTTAAAGGCTGATTCTCAAACACGCACATTATCCATGGAAAACAAAAAGGGAAGGGCTGCAGAGAAGCTGGTTGCCAGGGGACTGCTGCGAAACCATGCCTGCAGGCTGTGACTCACAGGCAACTACTAAAATTTATCTGCATGTCAGCAGACCTCACTGTACACCCCTAACAGTGACACTCCAAGTGAAGACTGGTTATTCGGGTTTAAGCATGAGACACAAAATTCCTGTTCCAGAACTCCCGAATATTCTTGAATTTGTATTGCTCCTAGCATAAACAGGCAGAAAAGCTAAAAGAATTCTGGAACAAAATACTTTCACAAGTACACAAACCTTTGTAACATGATCCCTGTTTTTAAAGAACAGTCCTTAGCACTGCTGAGAAATCAGGATTATTTTGCAAAATGTGTTCTATTTTAATTGTAGGAAAAAAAGTTTGGGGTGCTTTTTGTTGAAAACATATACAGTATTAGATAAAATCTTGTTATAAATACATGAATGCATGTTTTACGGAAGATCCATACTGCTTTTACAGAGGAATTACACACAGTTTCCTTGCATTCCCTTGCATTCCCTTGCATCCCTACATTCCCTTGCAAGAATTTCCCTGTACTATATGTTAGGCAAACCATGTAACAAATGTGCGAGCACTTAATCTATATTCTTAATTTATTTTTTCTTCCCTAATTGAGTTCCTTCAGGTCTAGTATTGCTTCATCCTGACCTTCTCATAAGCAGCAGTACATACAACATCAGATATAAGCTCTGTATACCAAGAAAACATAGCAAAGGCAGCTGATCTCAATAGGTCAATCTGAGACCATGATGTTGAGTTAGAAGTTACTGTTGGGTTTTTTAGGGTCAAATAATACTTCCAAATGAAAATGCCAAATATATATTCAGCATGCCACCTACAAAAGCAAACTCCCCCACATGAAGCTTATATACAAGAAAGAATTTTTAAAACAAGCAAACTAAAATAAAATAATACAACATTAATAAGAGTGACTTGGAAGGGGAGGCTAGTACATGAGCAGCTAGTCTGGGAAGGGCTTTTGGCAGAATGAAGCCATACCACAGGTGGTGATCATATACTGCATCTTGATATGATATGCTCTTGGTTCACTGAAAAGTATTCAAATAGTTATTTTCCTTTCTTGTTGCAGCTATATTAACAATGTTCTTATTTATGTGCTGTAAGCATTCCTGTCTCAATTCCATAATTCAATTAAGTCTTCCACCTAACAACTTTGAAAGTCTGCCACAACAGACTCACCATACAGCATATGATCAAACCAATAATTAAATCAACCTAATCAACTAATTAGGCTACATCAACTGTGACTCTAAGAAAATGATGGAACTGAAAGACTTTTCACATTGTAGATGTATATACATGCACATTTAAATATTTAATGTGTTGGCAGTTTTAATAATGTCCTAGTGGTTAAAAAGCACTTGTAGTACTGGGAATTCAAAATGTGATCACGCTGGTTCATCTGACAACTTATTAAATTGCTGTAACTTAAAGAAAAAACAAGCCAGAGATCAGCCTTGTCAGCAAAACTCCTTCAGAGTTTCAGCGCTCGAGAAGTAGTGCTCTCAAGTGCACCAAGGGTACAATTGTTGACAGAGAAGAAGGAAGAAAAACTTTAAACTATTTTAAACACCATATAATAATTACATTTCTGGGTTGACTATTTCAAAAGGTACTTTCTCTTTTTTCCTGAATGACCATAACATGAACAAAGATTTAAGCTGGGAGAATCAAGCAACCAGTGATATATTTCTCATTAAGTCATATTCCCTACTCAAGAATTGCTCTAAAGTTAGCAATTACTGACTTCATTAATTACCAGTTATATTTTCCTGTCATATTCCACCGGTAACAGAAATATATGGATGGAGTGTTTTAAGAGGTTTTCTTTCAGAGATGTCCACGCTAGACACTATGCACAAAAGCACTGCATTCCAGACCCAGTGACAATTTTCTACTGAGAATCTGAAAAGGTGTTTGTACTTCAAACATTGTGACTGTAAAATTCATTAGTTATAAATACAGCTGTTAAGACAATGTACTTACTTAGGCTACTCAGTTGTCTTATTATATTTGCCAAGGAGATATTGGTGACACATTCCAATTCATTCTTGATACCTCGGGGCAGAGCTGTGTGGCACAAGTGCCTGGGGTCTATGTTCCTTTTTACCAGTGGCATTCTGAAATGTATCAGAGGACCAGCAAACCTGCAAAGAAAATAGACACAGTACTGTTATAATTTTAATTGTAAATTTTTAAAATTCATATTATATCTGAAGTTAAATTGACTAATCCTGACAGAGAAATAGCTTGATAGAACTGATGGAATTCATTGCTCTGTGAGTAATATTTTATTCTTTGCCCAAATAAAGATTATTTCATTCTCTTTCTTTAAATCTTTACCTGATTCACATTCCAGTGAAGTGACAATTTTTCACAGTTCTTGTTTTTTTCTAAACCCCCCCTCCCACCTCAAAAAGACAGGAAAATCTCTGCAGTACAAAACCATTACAGAAAGACTGTGTTCTTGATGGGCTACTTCCTTATTCGGGGCAAGCAAAGTCCAACAAAAAGTCCTTTTATTATGAGATCAAAGTTGAACAAGTTGTTGTCTATTACAGTTCAAAGGTAGATATGATTCATTTATTATGTCATGTTACCAGCAGGAGTCACACTTCTAATCTGAACATCACTTCTAAATCATACATAGTCAAGGTAAGAAAAGAGATGTTGCCCTTCCCCTCACACTGCTACTGACAATTAATTCAGCTAACAATGCATCTTCCAAATATGAAAGTCTCACAGTAGATTTGTAATGTAATGTCCTCCAGGACTTAGAAATTCTACCCCTTCACACTTTTCAAATCCAAATGGTAAATACAGCAGGAGTCTTTACTGGTTCTACAGACAGCATAAGAATTGTCTCAGGCTGGGAATCCAGGCTGGTAATTTTCTGCACCCATGACACCGATTGAAAGGAGTTTCCCAGAGGGCAAATTACATCTCTCATCTTATTTGGGCTGCTTATTAAGACACATCTACTAAAAATCTTCTTCACAAAAAGCTGATTCCCTAAAATTCTGTATTTTTTCCATAATTTGTCATGTAACACTCTGACAAGACTTCCACTTGATACACAGAGAATGGATACATTTAGTGTGGGTATTACTTATTCTCCCTTCCCACTGCAGAAGAGATTACACTTTCTCCAGACCGAAAGGAAAACTATTTTTTCCCAACACAACCCATATGTAGTCCTAGTTCCTCAACCATCCAGCCTGCCTGTTTCATCTGTCCTCTGTTTAGAATTATTACCCTGAAATGTTGCCAGGATGCAGCTAGGGCTTTATGTTGAGCCACAGAATGCATTTTCCCTACATTATATATTTAGCCACTGTTATCCTTACTTGGTCAAAACTGAAAAGGGTTTTTTTTGCATAATAGGTGAAACAGGTGAAATTTTGCTGTCCCCCTAGAATGGGGACAGTGAATTAGAAGAGGCAAAGGTGACTTTCACCTGGCAGACTGCTTAGATTTCTCCTTGCCTCATTTCCTGGGTGTATATTCTGAAGCCAGGGCTCATAGCCGAGGGACCCAGGTGGGATCTTTAAGTGGACCTGAGAAACACCTCTTTGTTTCCAGGATTTAATTGCATTTGCTCATTGCATTTTAACATCAAGTCTACCACCCTTATTTTCTTGACAGAACAATCAAAAATATTCTATGCTTTTAACTTACTTTTATTTTCTAGAAAGATCCCAAATCTTTCTAGTCACTAAGTACATAAGTACTGAAAAGTCAGACTTCAAACACAAGCTAAATAAAATTAAAAATGCAAATTTGAACACTGTCTCAGATAGAAGCAAAGAAAAATTGTTCATGAATGCTTAACTACAGGTTCGTTATCATGGCTCCCCAACAGAAAATAAAGGAACTATTCTGTCCCTGTCAAAGAAACTCAACAATGATACGTGAGCAATGTTCTAGAGAAGCAATTAAATATTAATTCCAAAGTTGAGCCCTTTCTTGATTACTGCTTTAATGACAGAGTTGCATAAATACTAAGTAGACAAGTCTTTTAAAGATGGTCCAAACAAGTATGTAAATAAACATTTTCACTGAAAATTTTCATACTTTCAACATTTTCTAATATCTGAATAATGCTGTTGTGGTTGTCCTACACAAACACATAGTATAACAAGAAAAGGTAGCAATAGGAGCCGTAAGTAGGCTAAAAGGTGTAGTTTTCAAACAGGAATAAACTTGGAAGGGAAACAACAGAAGAGATAACTGATACCTTCAAAAATATGCCTAATGTTTGAAAACAATGCAAAGCCTGAAGAGAGGATATTTACCAGATTCCCACAGAAACAAAACAAGGGAGGCAACAAAGGAAAATACCACTTAAACATGCTTAAAACAAAGGCAAAGGCATTTCACACAATGTTTAAAAATTCTGGAACTAATTGCCACAGGATGTTCTAAAAAACAAAAGTACCTGCTGGTAATTTGTCCACTATGGACCTCATATTCATTGGAGTTGTTGCAACCACTAGAAGTCTTGATGATTCCTTCCCAATTGTAACTAGTGATCCCAACACAGGGAGTAACAGGTATGCAACAGCAAACGGAAATTTACTCTACTCACACAATTTCTTCACTCCTATAAAAGATGGTTTTCCTAATGTGGTTCATAACCAGAAAGCTGAAAAAATCTGAAATCACTATGTTTTTTATATAGCTTTAGAACTGTGATAGAGGAAAAAACCAAAAAGACGTTGTTACAATCTATTATATCCTTTAGGTAAAATGCAAAAAAAAAAAAAATACACACACCCTCCCCCCAGCCCCAGCTCCCAAACCATGCATTACCCAAGCCACTGGGGCAGCAAAGGAAAAATTCATTCCTTTGAAATGAAATCCTGTTACCATGTCACTCCCAAGTAAGCTCTGGAAAGTGTTCATAACCCCAGTCAGGCAGAAGAGAGAAGCAGCTTGTCAGTGCTTAAGAGGATCCCTCGGTTGAGAGGTTACATGACACCTCCTCAGAGGTTTAGAGCTCTCCTCCCGTCTCACAGGGCTCCCTCCCCTCAGCTCCGCTGCTTCCCAGCTCAGAACTCATGAGGGCAAGGCAATCCTCAAACACAACTACCTCCTCTTCCCTGCAACTCCATGCAAATCTTTGGAGGCAGTTCTTCTGAAGTGAAGCGGCACTAGTTTACACTCAGTTAACTGGAAGTACTTTACTCCTTAGCGATCTTAAAATGAAACTTCTCTTTACAAAGAGATGCCGACGTCTTTTGGAGAGCCACTATTGAAAACTCTTCTGCCCTACTTCCTATACATCCTTTGAAGCTCTCTGAATCCACTTGAGAAGCCAACTCTAATCTTCTTTGCAAAACCCTTTGCTACTTCAGTTGCACAATGGTTGGCACAAACTCATCCCCCTCACATATGCTTCGAGTATGAGTACAGAATACAACTGTGTGTACATAATGCCTGCCTGATGTTTTTGTTAATCTATCATGCTTTCACACGTGATTTTTCAGGGATTACGTAAAATGTTCGAGTAGCTTTTCAATTAGTTCCTATGACTTAAAAAACTAGCAGAACAACAGCACTAAAGAGAGCTAATTAAAGCCTTTTCCGAAGAACAGCCTTAATGAGATTTGACGACACTTCTTATCAAAAGAGCAAGTAGTTGAGTGTGTTGCACAGTCCTCTTCAGCTCTTAGGGGTCTTAGGGGGTGAGTGAGGTTCTTCTCTGTCTCACACCTCTCCAGCACCGCCGGCAGTAGCCCAGAATCTGCTCTCAGGGCACCTGCCCCCCAAGCCCACAGCCCCTGGCTCCGAGCAGTGCAGTGTCCCCGGCTGTTGGTGCTCAGAGGCGGCCCTGGGGAGCGCTGGGGTAGGAAAGAAGCTACCACTTTCCCATCAACACCCTCCCGTAGAAATATGGCAGAATTGAAAGATGTGTGGAGAAATGTTACACGACTTACTAGAAGCTTGTGAAAAATCTGAAATGTCAGTAGTCACAGTAACGATTCAGGTTTTCTAAGGACTACAGTAAGACAAGTAGGAATGAAACCACAACAATAAGGTGGGGAAACCTGCCCAACAGTTGAACTAGAAACGAAATTACATTTCAGTTTCATTTTCAGAAGACTAATGAAATTTTATGATTACATGGTTTTTATTAATGAAGGTTTACTTCTGATTAGGTTACATTTCATCCTTACTAAAATTGTCATTATTTTCTTAGCATTAATGAAAGATATTAATCTATTATTTTTGCTATAATATGCTAATAATCCAGTAGTGAATGTCCTTGCTTTGATGGAGTCAAACTTATTTCCAGCTATTTCTAGAATAGATCTTTAGACCTCAGTATTACACTACTATAATTTTCCTTTAACAATGTCCAACAGCAATGCCTTTCATATGCCCCATTTAATTGATCACATTCCAGCTGCTGGCAGAACAGACCACAGTTTCAAATGCAACAATCAATTTAACACTTCCCCCACCCACTCTAGGAAACACAAATAGAATATATAATAGTTTTTATATTTGCTTACATAATCATGTACTAACTGTATCTACGGTATACACAAGCTAATAAAAAAAACCCCTTAGACGTGTTAACACATCTGGTAAAATCAGAATTGCATAACTTAAAAACCCAAGCTCATTCTCCTGGCAAATTTTCTTTTAATTATATTACAAGACATCATATGTCATACCAGCTGCAGCAAATCCAAAGATGAACATAATGCACATCTCTAGTATGAAAGGCAAATGTGCAAAGAATTTGTGTTCCTTGTTTTTCTGCACATCTCACTGCAAGATCAAGATCAGGTACAAGTTTAAAAAGAAACAGGCACCTACAGTGTGATGTCCTTCAACAAAGCGGGCCACAACCACCTACTGCTGAGTCAACATAACAATTTTAAAACTCTAAAGGCAATTAAAATCCCTTAAAGGATACACTGCAAAACTGACAAGATGAACTGACATCTTAAATCGGCAATTCAATAGAAATGTGTTAAAATTACAGTTTTAAAACGCTTTCTGTTGTGCACCATGTCACAGAATGGAAAATCTTCTGCTTGGAACATTTCCCTCAAATCTCAATCTTCTGCAACTCACTTTCAAAAAATTTTTCTAACTGCAACTAACTAGGAAAAGATCATTCTAAGAAAAAATAATATGAAAGAAAATTAATGTGGAATATATTACTGGAATGTGATGCTGACATCATTGCTCTTTAAGAACGAGCGCATAATGAATCACTTGCATCTTAAGACCTCCTATACTAGATTGTCTCTTCAAAAAAGTTGTTACACATTTATAGAATCACAGAATATCCTGAGCTGGAAGAAATCCATCACAACCATCAAGTCCAACCCCCAGCCCTGCACAGGGCACTCCAAGAATCACACCTTGTGCCTGAGAGTGTCGTCCAAACACTTCTTGAAATCAGACAGGCTTGGTGCTGTGACCACTTTCCTGGGGAGCCTGTTCCAGTGCCCAACCATGCTCTGAGTGAAGAACCTTTTCCTGATATCCAATCTAAACTTCCCCTGACTCAATTTCATGCTGTTTCCTCATGTCCATGGTAGAGTTTGGTCTACCTAAGGAGCAATGCCCATAGTGGGCACAGAATGGAAGTTAATTATTTCCTTTTTAATTAAATCACAGAAATATTTTAGTCACCATTAAAATATTTCATATTTTATTTGTAGTCACAAATATAAAAAATACTGTTCCCCAAGTAATAACAACAACAGTCTCTCAAAACATTCTCTAAATATTCTGTTGCTGAACTGAAGGTAAGATTATTCAGGGATAGATTAATATGTCAATGGGTCACTGAAGGCTCTAGCTCAAAAACATTTTATAGGGAACCATTTGACTAGCAAGACAGTAATTAACAGACTGCGAAAACAACCTACTTCATATAACTATAAAATATGTTTAAAATTAATTTGTAATGTTTATTCTGTATTTAACATTGACTGACTTCTGTATTGTATTAATTGTCTGTGGCAATTAGTATTTTCCTCCTGTAGAACAATCTGTAATCATCTCAGCACATCTGTCACATCAGATAAGCAGAAAAGATCACAGTCACAAATACGTGTAGGAGTTGAGTTCTACTCAATCTCTAAGGCATAATTACAGTGTTAAAAAATTATTTTTCAGCTACCACCATCCAGCCAATTTTCTCTCAGATGTGTATCATAAGACTAGAGTCTCTCCCCCATGCAGGTTTGCACACCTGCACAAACAACTGCACACTCATCTTTAAAGCACACACACACAAAAAAATATTTGAAAATCAATTTGAATTTGATTACAGACACAAACTACAGCCACATCTACTTTCATGTCAACATTTAAAAGTTCTATTTATTCAGCTAACAAGAGAAAAAAAGGGCAATAATTTTTAACACTGGAAAATAAAAAAGCTGTATTTTAAGCCCTATGTAGCTTGTGACTGCCATGAATTAGTATTGTAAAAGTGAAGGCAAATTTGGCAATTTTCTTCGAGGGAAAGAAATTGAGTGATTAATAGTATGTATGCTGACCTGTAAGAGCTTTATCTGTGATAAATTAGTTTTTCAAGAAAACCTTAAATAGCCACTGTCACTGAGATGACTCTGGTGATGGCAGTGTCAGCCGAGTCCTCAGTATGGGCAACAGTGCAAAATACGACTCCCCAGTAGCAATGCAACAAGTACAGCCTCATTAACAGAAACAGCAGCAATATTTTGGAGGAGAAAGCTGACATATCAGTTCATAATTACAGGGACTATCTGAAGTAAGAGAGGAAACACTAGCATATTTTCAGCGAGTGAAACTGCAATCTGGGTCAAGTCAATGAGTTCTGAGCAGCAAAATGCAACATCATAGCAGGCAACAAGCCACTCCCCACCCTGTGAGCCCAGCCCTCAGGACTTGCACACCACTTCCCATTCTGCTGGGGACAATCATGTAGCTTTTGACTCTTACAACCTGCTTTTTAACTTTGGGCTTTCCTCAGTGTCCCCATTCACCTGTCTGGAATTCCTCCCACCTGGCCCCTTTCGACCCAGTATGCGAGTGGGAAGGTTGTCACCATCATTTATACATTTCTCCTCTCCTCCCCTCCCCTCCCCTCCCCTCCCCCCTCCTTCCCCATTTCTCTCCCAGTCTCTCCCAGTCTCTCCCAGT
>VXBR01010759.1:406471-457159 GCA_013400215.1 Cisticola juncidis
CCCCTCTGCAAACACTTAAGATATCCTAAATACAAGGAGAGACTATTCAGGTCAATAAGTTTCCTTTTCCCAATAGAAGTGCAAAATGCAATAGAGTGAAATATGCAGCATGTGGATTTTGCAAATCTTGTCCCTATTGTTAAGCAGAATTCCTATTAATGAAGTGGAATTCAAACACAAACAATTCAGAGTGAGCTAGCTTAATAACTGTGGCTTCTCAAGACAGGTTCTTTTTACAAGGTTCAACTCAACTTGATTTCACATAACTGAAGTTTTTTGCGTTGTTTTCACCTATGATTTTCCAGAATATGAACAAGCATCAACTGATTTGTCAATTTATTAAGCATCAAATGTTACTTCCATCATTTCCCACTACTTTCCCAACAGCTACCATCTTACTATGATGTCTTTTAAGTCATTCATGTCAACTTTATCAAATCTACAGCAAAAGAAAAAAAAATCCAGCCATCATTACTGCAGTTATTTATCTTGCTAATAACTGTAAAAATATCTGTTTATCTTAAAAAAGAAGTTATTTAAATCAAATTGCTCTTGGGGAAAAAAACCCAAAAACCCACATTAAAAACAAATCAGGTTTAACACTACCTGCTCTGAACAGCAGGACTGCTGGGGGCAATAAGGCATGAAGGCAGTTACACTTCTGGCAAAATTCAATGAACAAAGTTAGACATGACACCGCTTAGCATGGCTACAGCAAGAAACAATTAGACTTACAAATTTCCTTCACATTAAGTATGTTAAGCAAAAATAGAAATAAGAAAATTATGATGATTTTAATTTGTATAACAGCTTACTTCCAAAATACATATTACATAAAAAAACACAGAGCACATGAACAAATAATTTCTGATCAAAACAACCTTTCATAGATCAATCTAAAAACCAAAATAACCACTAAGGATTTCCAGATGTTGGATGTGAATTACTTCGTATTTGGGCTTTGTTTTCCTTATAATTCTACTTCTTAGTATCTCGAAACTAAAACTTTTGTTACATGCATGATAACCCAAATCCTTCATGACCTGTCATATTTCAAACTTACAAAACAGTAAATAATCAGAAACTGGATAGAATAGGATTGCATTCTTCAAATCCAAATCCTAAAGGCACAAAATATTAATCACCAATTTTTTTCCTTCCAATATGGCACTAAATTACAGTGAAGACTTACAAAATCAATCTTGTGAATAGTTCACAGAAAAAAAGAGAATCGTGATACCCAAATAGGCACAAATTGCAATGACAGTTTAGAAAAAAAATTTTTTAAAAATTAATGAAATTAATGTGTCCATATATTAATGGAGAAATATTTAAGTCATATGGAACCACATCTCCCTTCATTGTTAAGATATTAATCAAGGAAAAATAGTGACCTCTTGCACTTGTATTTCTATTAAGCTTTCTGAAGAAGTTAATTTAAAAAATATAAAGCTATGCACAACATATTTGCATGACATACACATACAGGCTCATATGGCTACATATTTCAAAATAGAAATATTTAAAATTGTTATATGTAAGACTAGAAAAAGAGCTGCAAAATTTCTTAGCAGCATTGGTAAATATTATTCAGAATAGCCTGTACTCATTAGTTTTCTCCTAGTGAGCTCCTGTCAGGTCATTTGATTAATAACAATTTTGGAAGTATCCTGGGTTCTAATTTAGGTACAGCCAAGAATGCTTAAATTAATTTTTGATTACAAGTTTTCCTCTTTTCCCCAAAGGCTAAAAATGTATTAATGCATAACATAGTATGGAACTTGAAATTGCTTTTTGAGACCTATGTTTTATCTGATGACATTTTTTCTCTCTGCATTAATCTACTCTTCCTGTTAACAGTTTCTATGTATAGTGTATAACACAAAAGCCCTATGATGGATTACAACAAAAGCTCTTTATTATAGGCTTGACAGAGACAGATAACTAATCCAGTGTTAATTTAAAATCAAAACCTTAGTACCAGGACTAAAGGTACTTTTTGTGGTTTAAGTATATCTTATCATACCAGGTTTCGAAAATTTTCTATAATTTTCCTTGAAAATAAATACTCCATACATTAACAGTTACCTTTGTTACACAGTCCTTTGCCAATCCAGGATAAGACCTATTACAAGCACCCGTGAATTTTAAACCATCTTACAAAATCTACCAAATGCACATAAAAATCAGTGCAAATATTCTTCTGTTGCATGGAAACAACAACCTGCTTTCGAATGGGCAAAATTTTGTGGCAGCAAATTATAAATATTTAAAGAAAAGGTACCTGAGCTTCCTGGCTGCTAAGCAAAGCAGCCGGGTAGGTACTGGGGGGATGAGGTGTTTCACCCTGGCGGCGCTGAACGGCTGCGTTCCCCATCAGCACGGTCTGGACAACTTCCAGAGCTCCTCACTCCGAGGGAGCCCCCGGGCTGGGGCTGATCTCAGCCAACACCTCCCACGCTGCCCCTTCCAAACAGGCTGGCTCTTGCACCGAGGCATTAGAATTCAACACACAGTGTCCTGCCCTAACAACAGGGCTGTCCTTACAAAGGAAACATAGACACGCTCCCTCCCGCTGACCAAACTGCCCTTTTTCCCTAGACACAAGTGGAGAACCCCCCAAAGGCGAAGTGATTAGGAAATAATTAGTCCTTTGGTGCCAAGCTACAACGGGTAAATATTAAATTCTGATGTGCCAAAAATGAAAGAAATGAGTTGCTGTGCATTGGTGAGGAAAGGAAGGAAGGGGAATACAAGAATCTGGGCATTGTGTTGATCTTACTGGTGAATCTGAGAAAGAAATTGCATATTATTCAAGAAAGAAATTATGTAGGGCATCTACAGGAGTAATTAGACCAATGTACAGAGGGCTGTGACTAAGAAACATCACACAACGCAGGAGCAACTTACGCAGTTCCTGTATACTAATTCAGCAGTGATACACATTATATTAACTAGTACTCCCTTACTAAACTAACAGGTGTCAGCAATGACTATTGGCAGCTTTTCGTGCCTCAAAACATTATTAAGGATTTGAAGAAGTGATGTTAGCACTGCAAGAGCCACGAAGGAGTCATGTATTTAAGAACAAAATCTTCCCTGCACTTTATGCTATGACACCAAGTGCCGAAAAACGTTATGCTTAGATACCAAACGCACAAACGACAGATTATTGGGTCTGATCTTCTTTTTCACAGTTTTAGAGAAAGAATTAAGATATACCAACTATCAAGAGGGATATAAAGATGTGTAATAATCATCTTATTACTACTAGCTGAGCTTCTTTGAAGATGAATTCCCCCGCCTTGTGAACAATGAAATTTCTGAGAAGAGGATTTGTTGCAAAAATGTCAATGCAGAGAAACATTTTTTCCTGTCTACTGTCATTTATGTTACTTAATATGTTTGAAGAGTCATGCTGCAGAAAAAAGATATTAACATCTACAGAGAGGTTGTTTACTTTTGAACTGAAATGTTATTAATGTAATGTAATTTAATGTAATTAAATATTCCACAGTCCAGAAACACTGATGATGATTAATAATGATTTATATTATTATAATATATAAAACATAAAAATAAATATTATTTTAATAATTATTTATACCGTGGCTGGCTAGGAACAGATCATTACCTCTTTGACTTGGTGTAACAACAAAACTCCCCACTGAAGTGAGTTAAAGACTTGCCAAGTAAACACTGCAGGACTCAGAAGTGCCTGTTTTCTACACAGTGAAGTGCTGTTTGGGCCATTCAAATATCATCATTTTAAATGGGGTATTTCCAGTAATTTCTTGGGTAACTTCTTACAACCAACTACATGTCACACACACAAAAATGCGTCAATTCTCCCTTTTGACCTTTATTTGCCTACACTTTCAAATTACATACATCAGTTCTTATTTCTCACTGTTTGTAACATTCAGGTATTTATAGATGTCACACCCCTTCTGTGCTAGAAGTTCTACTAAGTTATAAACTTCTGTTCTTATTTAGGAGGAAAAAAAAATGGAGGAGTCCAGCTGAGGACCACAGAGGTGGATCAGAGGGCTGCAGCACCTCTCTGATGGAGACAGGCTGAGAGCTGGGGTTGCTCATTCCGGAGGAGAGACAGCTCTAAGGAGACCTTACACCACCTTCCAGTACCTAAAGGGGCTGCAAGAGAGCTGGAGAGGGACTTGATACAAGGGCACATGGTGACAGGAAAAGGGAGAATGGCTCTAAACTGAAAGTTATAGCTAAATAGATATTTAATGTTTAGATTAGACATTAGGAAGAAATTCTTCACTGTGAGGGTGATGAGGCACTGGGACAGGTTGCCCAGAGAAGCTGTGGATGTCCTGTTCCTGGAAGTGTGCAAGAGCAGGCTGGATGTGGCTCTGAGAAATATGGCCTAGGGGAAGGTGTGGAATAGGTTATCTTTAGAAGTCCTCTCCAGTATAAATAACCTTATGTTCTGTGAATACTTTTAATTACGACATCATTTGTTGCCTGTCCTAAATTTGCAACTGCATAAATTCAATCTTGCAAATTCTTTCTTTCCCTAATTAAGTTTCTTGTTTTGATATCCATTGAAGGTTGAGTTCCAGACTCTCAAACTCCTGGTCCTTTAAGTAGCTATTCTGGAATGAAATGAGATTTCATTTCATAGGACAACACTTAGAACTTGTAATAGAAACTTTTTTTTTCTATTAGTCTGATTTATATGACAATAAATAAACTTTTACACAAAATCAAGGAAACTGGTCATGACAAGATTTATTAAGAAGGAATGTGGGCTATTTGCCCTTCTGTGATAACACTGATGAAGGATTATATAAAAGAATCAGTATACATTTAACAAATTCATGTAGCAAGTAGGGATTACATGCATGAAGGTTTTTAAATGTGCTGTATTTAAATAAATTAATTTTAATATTCCATAGTTTCTGCAAGCCATAATTTAAACACCTTAAAATATCTCATAAGGAAAAACTTTTTTTCCAGACAATATTAGATTTCTTTGTAATTCTGTAAGCAGCATTTAAAGTCCTCATATTTACATAAGCATTTTCCCCTAAATTTAAATACCCAAGATAATTATAGCCAGCATTTATTTTCACTGTCCATGCCTGAGTTTGAGAAGTATTCTTGCCATGAAATGAATAAATATTGGTGAGAAAACTAATTTTTTTGTGCAGAGTAGAACTAATTAAAGCTAGTCCTCTCAAGGCTTTCATGCCATGGTTGATAGTGAGCTTTAACTAAAGCTGTTCCCATAATTGGGATATCTGTAGAATGCCTTCCCTCTCTGGTTTCCTCTAGCTATTTACATGTAAACTAACACTGTCACCTTTCCATTGCCTGTAGCATTTGCAAAGACATACATTTTAACAATATGTACAGGAGCTCAGCAACGTTTCAAATATCTGTTCCCTATGAACTTTCTCTTAAATTTGGAA
Source organism: Cisticola juncidis (assembly GCA_013400215.1). Lineage (NCBI taxonomy): Eukaryota > Metazoa > Chordata > Aves > Passeriformes > Cisticolidae > Cisticola > Cisticola juncidis. Next base: position 411,913 of record VXBR01010759.1, read on the forward strand.
GTCACTTAAAAATATTGAGATGAAATAGGAACTGGACAGACAAAGAATGACTGCATTCTCCTTCTTTTCTTGACTCCAGGTTTGGAAACTTGATTTTTAAAATTTCTGAGTTGGTTTTGTGCTATGCATCAAACCATCATTATTTAAAGCTATCAGCTTAAATAACTGAAGGCACAAACATGAAAGAAGAACATTTTGAAATTCGCACATCCCTTTATTTTATGATTTGGGCTTGGAAATACAAAATCCATGGAAATGAAAACTACAGTCAGCAAACTGCAGATACCATCTCAGTTTCAAGCAGAGAGAAACTAGTCCCATTTGAAAGTTTTTCAAGGGAATTTCACTGGGTCAGAAGAGTGTTTTCAGTTGTGCATCCACCTTACATCAGACTTCTTAACAGAGACAGTAAAGATACACCTTGATGGCTTATGGCATCAAGGATTAAGGCACTATGGGCAAAAAACCTGCAGGTACATATTTATCAAGGAAAAGAAGGTGTTCCCAGTCTGCAAGAAAAACATCCTCAGGCCCATTACATGTGACTATCATAGCACCTTCTAGGGAAACATTGACTTAACACACCTCTGTTGGCTCCTCCAAGGGAGTCAAGGGACCACATACAGGAAAAGAAGGTAAGTCTGTTTATTCTTGATACAATACGGCAAAAAGATTAGCCCATTCAGCCATGAGGAAGGGCAGATCTAGTAAGGAAGTTAATAAAATTGGCTCTTTCTCTCTTAACAAATATTTAGCAACGAGTAGGTAGTGAAAGAATGTAGATGTAGAAATGAGATTATCTTTAGCTGTCTCTACAGGGAGCTCTGAAATGATAGCTTGGAATTGTTAGACTTTGAACCAGTACATATAATTATCAAGTAATAAAGATGCTTCAAAGGTAGATAATGTAAGAACTCAATGATTTCAGTAATTCCTTTTGCAATTAAGATATGCTAACTGCAGAAATTCAGAGAATTTAGGACACAGTATTAGACCAGAACTGTATAAAATGCTACTTATCGAATATTGGTGCTGTCATCAAAATACTGGTTTCAAGCACAGGAAAAGATAGGAAATGGATGTGTCTGTGAAGACACCAACACAGTTGCTTCAGCTGCCTCTGAGGACAGCAGTCAGAAATCACCACAGCCAGCTCAATGCTGGAGTTCCCACAGAATGCCCAGAAATGACAAGTGCCTAAAAAGAGCACTCCATCTCATTCACTTTTTTCTCTTTTTTTAACCAAGGACATGCGGAACAAACAGGAAATCAAAGAGGGCTCCATGTGCTTCAGTTGACTCTATCTACCCTCTTTGAAGCACAGGCACCAAAGGTACGATGATTCTCGCTTCCTGAACAACAGCCTGATGTTTGAAGAACTAACTCAAGAAATGGAAACACTGATAAAAGGATGGACACAAGATTAAGAGGAATGAATTCATGCCTCCCTTACTGCAGTAATTAAAAGCATTAAGCCACAGAACACTTTTGTGTGAAGGCACTTGAAACCAAGCAAGCAAGTAAATCTTATCCAGAAACTAGGATACTAGCTGCAAGAGGCAGAACTTAGTTCCCAGGTCTCAAACCCAGAAANATTCATTAGATAAAACAATTTTCAGAATTATTGAATAGAAAATTAGATATATGTCCTTACAGTTTAATGTCCTGGTCACTTGAAAGGCATTTTTCCATTTTTCCTCTATTTCTTAGCCCTTTCTCCCCTGGAGAGGGGAAGACATAGCTTTAAATCACCTATCTTGAGTGCTGTACCCATATTTTTCAGTGTTCTAATATGACGTAACTAAGCTAATGTTCTCAGAGACAGTAATGATCACTCTCAGATGAGATGAAATTTGTCATACATCTAATCCCCAGCTCATTTTTCAAGCTTCTCCTGGGAATAATAGAGAATTCAGGAGGCCATCCACATACCTAGACAAATTAAACACCTCTAAGCATGTGTGGGTGACTTAGGTTAAATGTCTCAATTAGGCAGGGAGGAGCTTAAGGCTTTCATAAACGTAGCATTAAGCAGTCTTGGAAAATAAAGAGATTTTACTATCTGTGATGTATATATTTTGGGTAGGATAGATCATGCTTAAACCACAAATCTAATTCTGTGTAATGCAAGACAATGCTGCACAATCCTATTTATGAACTAAACTAACCAAGCTCCACCTTAAATCTAGTTACAACCTTGACCCTAACATTAAATGAAATACAATTCACTCCCTAGATGACAAGACAATATATAAATTCCATTCTAGATTTAGAATTATTATTTTTTTGCTATTTCAGAAGTGTGCTTCACTGACCACTTCCCTTAAAAAATTCACTCTCCCCAACCGTACTTTTATGCTTTATTATCTTTCCTGTTTACATAACTAAAACATATTATAATTGAATTTAAGTTCATTAAAACCAGGAAACAGTATGCCTCTCTGAGGGAAGGACAAGTTGTGTAGTCAAGGAAGTTGAGAATACTTTGATTAACATGTGAACTTTGTTTCAAGTCAGGAGGTGCTCTTTGGATATTGATTCAGGTTATTTTATTAACGTACAGATGAGAAAACTGTCCCGGAGTCTAGAATTAGTACACTGAAACACCAGTCAGGAACCCACACAATCTGAAGTCATCGCAGAAAAAGAATGGAATTCAGCAGAATTCCAGATAGGCTATATGGCACAGAATACCTGAGTCACTTAGTGTATGGGAAGAGGATGTAGGCTTGGAGATGTGGCACTTGGGGATATGGTTTAGTGACATGTAAGGCTGTTGATTGGACTCCATGATATTAAAGGTATTTTGAATCAAAATGATTCTATAATTCATGCAAAACTTCATGGGAATATTCATCCAACCAATTCAGACAACCTTTTTATAACTAAAACTACCAAAATTAATTAATAAAATTTCTATGTAGTAAAATCCTGATTTCAGTGATAATACAGAATATTTTTATACTGCTAAAATTCTTGGCAACAAGTTTGAAATATTAAAAAACTCCTAAATTTTTATTTTCCCCAACAAATGTTATAAATAAAAAATTTTAAATAAAATCCTTGCCTTACCCTATATAGCACAATGACAGAGGCAATCAAACAATAATAGTCTGCTTGGTTATTCTTGATTATTCTGCAAGATCTTCAGTCAAAACCTTTATCAAAAGACCAGAAAATAACCAAGTAGGAAAGTGAAAAGCATGTTAAAAAACAAAACAAAACAACAAAACCCCCACACAAAACAAAACAAAAAAAACCAAACAAAAAACCCCCACACCTTTAATGCAATCTGAAATAAATTAATGCTTCTGAATGCAACAAGTAAAAGCTAAAGCAGCCTCCAAATGCTATTTATATTATTTGCAGATCAATGCTACAAGAGACATGGCTATGCACGTAATAGAGTAGATAATGAGTTCCTACTAACAGTCTGGAGATGCTCTGCATCAGTAAGCAGGAGAGAATACCACATTGGTGACAAAACTGATGCTGATGTTTATTCACTAAGAGAACACAGTTTTATAATTATATATTGATGCAATGAAAGGTCCCAAAGACAAGATTTGAAAAAGAAAACCTAACTTGGATTGCCATAATACAAATTCTGCACATTTCTGAAAAGCCACAGCAACTTGATGCATTTTTATAATCCATGACCTCAGTTTGGTAGCCTTCCCAAGGACCTAGATTCTCCTGTGGTGAAAAACACTACCAGAACTCACTAGACTAAAAAGGCTAACAAAATTACCAGCATTGGTGATTTATATTTAACTCACATGGCAACTCCTACATGCTGGGAGTTCTATAAGAACTCAGATGATCATTGCCATGTACATGTTTAGATGAACTCAGATTGATCTTGCATGGCAACTCCTACATGCTTGGAATTATTCTATGAGTGTTGAGATGATCATTCCAATGTACATGAGCCAGGAGGAGGGAGCAGCACAGCAATCTAAGTATTAGAGCAATAAGAAAGGAGGTTTCAAAATTTATATCTTGATCATACACTGAACCTACTTTCTTCTAAAGAACTAATCAGAAGGAAACTAACAAAAAACACCCAAACAAACAACACAACAAACAAACAAACCCCATTAAAAAATATAAAGAAGACAACTCCTCTGTCTTACATTTTAAGCTGCATCACAAGTCTAAAGCATCTTCTTCCAATACCCAGTTCATATCAGGTATCACTACAGGGATAACATCTTGCTAATATAAGAGAAGAGGAAGAAAAAAGTAACTTGCAGTGACCTTGTACAAAATTTTACACTTATACCATTAAATTGTCATTGTATAAATATTTGGACAACCTTGTCCATAAATTAAAAAGATTAAAGTAATTGTTCAGCCCTTGTCATACAGTCACTCCTAATGAAGGCTGGAAGTTTACCTAACCATAATTATTCCCCACTACTGATATAACTCAAAAATATTACTGCCTATTGAAGAAAGTGTAGCATCTTGTCACCTAATTAAACAAAATAACCAAATGATTATGCAACACTTGGAGTAAAACTGTTGAGGATGAGGAGATTCTTGTTCTTGGTAAACCTAGTCAAAAGAACAACAGTAACAGATAAACTGGGGAAAAAAAAGCTTTAAGAACAGGCTTTTCTCACTACAAAAGCAGGTAATTTCAATGTGAAGGTGCTTTGCTGAGAATGTATCATTTAAATAGTTTTCAATCACCACGGTGTTTTTTAAGAAATTTCTAATAGCCAATATTGAATGAGCAGAAAAAAAGTTCCCACACTTCTCAGAAGCCTACATGAGACTGATATTTTTTGTCTTCAAGGGGCTTCAGTTTCTTCACTGCTACTTCAAACTTTCTTGAAGGTCACCTGTTTTTAAAAATCACTGCAGATGAGAACACCAAGTCTAAAAAATCTCCTTCCAGCTTCTGGTCAGGATGACTGAAATAGTACTGAACATGTGATGGTGGGTGCTCCTGGACATCAGGCATGAAGCCTGCTGAAATGGCTCCACAGGGTGAGTTCCTTGGCATGAAAACACTCTTATCTAGAGACTCCATCTTCACTTCAGAAAGCCCTGACATTTCCTTCAAGACAAAGTCACTCCACTCTGCACTTTTGTGCAAAAAATCCACAAGGAGCTCTGCCAGGACTTCTCAAAGAAGAATGGCCTAGGGACAGCTGGCAGAATTTCTTGCTGGTTTGAGTCACTTTGGAGAGACCCCAAGTTGATAGCTGAACTCTTTAATCAACCATGTTCAACAGAGCACATTCTGAATTCCTGTTTGCTTTCCTAACCCCTCCAGACTTTCTGTGGGGAAAAGAGGCAGCAGCAAAGGCAACTTCTGCCATTCCTTCCTTCAGCCTGCTACCCTGCAGAGGTCACTCAACACTCAGCGTTGAACACATCCAGATGCTCAGGAGACTGAAAACTGCAAGAACCCACAATGAGCAAATCATGAGTGCTCCTGTGAGAGCTTTAAAAGGCTCAAAGAATCACAGACCTGAGTAAATACAAGGGAAAGTTTCAGGTCATCTACAGTCCACTCTTCCACTATGTCCTTAGAAACATCCATAGGTGTTTTAAGAAGTCTGGCAAACTTTCCCAAAGAAAGTTGTTGCAACATTTCACAAAAACTACAGGTCATCTGCATACTTGAGAACAAGTGTATTTCATTATACCTGTGAATAATTATTATTGCCCCTCATAAAAAATACTGGGGAAACACAGGAGAAAAGATAGAAGTGTGTTGGGGGGCAAGGGGAGAGTTATCACAACAGAAATAGCTCATCTAAGGAAACAATCTAATCCCCAGAAAAAAGTGCTTTGGTTTTGTGCCTGACTCAAAGCGTCAATCACACAAGCTCTGGCAAATTTATCTTAAGCTGTCAGTGGTGTCTGCTGATGTACTGAGCTGACAGTAAATGTCTACTACCTGTGAGGCAAATTCCAATTGTTACAAATATTGTACACACAGAAATGAAATTCTTAACTGGTAGTGCTACTGAGTTATTCACTTACATTTTCCTATTGAAAATAGGAAGTTAACGTTATATATAGTATTCAACAAGTTTGAAATTATCATCTTTGCCTTGGTGCATACTATGTGTTAAGAAAGCCTGATACTTCTTTTAGTATTATAGCATCTTATAGAGATGCTATACAAATTAAGCATGAAGTTACTGCTTGCTCCTCTGTACTACAGATTACCTCATGTCTTACTGGAACTATGTATAAAATAAGACAGTTAGAAAGTGACAATACAAAAATATAAAGGAAAGGGGAGGATTTTATCATGGAGCTCTGAAGAGCTTGCTGAATTTCAAACAAAGAACTTAGTAGGTGGGGGAGGAAACACAGAGAGTACTTACGTTATTCTCATTATTTAAACTACAAGCTTCCTAGGGCTTGTTCACTGAAATGAGGATGGTTAATCTTTAGTATTCAGTAAATTCCACAGATCAGCTGAAAAGTCTTCTGAGGCATGGATTAAAGAACTTTCACAAGGCATCCCTAGTTCATGCATGGGCTAACTGCTTCAAAACACCATGTGCTAAGTCTGTATAGGTAGAGACCACACTCTATAAATCCTTCTAGGATAATTCTAAAGTGTTCAGGGTGTTAAAACTGGATAAAATTAATCCAAAGAAGGCCAAATTATTTGAGCAGCTTCTCCTAGTAGAACACACAGAACAAAGGGTAAAGAAGCAATGTTGAAAATTGTGAAGGCTCTCTTTTTGTGCTTATTATTATTTTTACTGCAGTATCATGTTGAGACACTATTAGTGCTAGATGGGGAATTACACAACTTCTGCCCTGAAAATCTCATTTAATTTTTAAGGTCAAATCTCAAATAACTGTGGAATCCTGACCTACTGACACTGGACTCAGTACTGGAGATCACAAGGAGGAAATGGTTATTATTCGACTTGGTCATTTTTTGAGGTTTTTTCCTAATTAAGGTAAAATGCCATTTCCTTTTTTTGAACAAAAAATATTTTCCCCATATAATGACAGGGATATACATTTAAAGCAAAAATGTTCTGTCAAGTATATTATTCTAATGTTACTATTCTGGCTGATCTGTTCAGCTATTTGTTCCATTTTACTATTCTGGGCTCTCAACAGAAGAGCTGGAAAAAGTACATATTTGCATATTTCTACATTACCAGTGTTTCTACATTAGCAGCATGTACTATACAGCTCATACTTCCAGTGCATAGCACTGAAGACATATAATTTTCTACTTCTCCTTGCCAATTTTTTCTTTTCTAACTTTCATTTTATATACAATTACATTTTAAATTGTGTTTTAAATGCTTAATTTTATCAAATTATTAATGACTATGTTTCAATATTTATGGATGCATTAATAATTCAGAATACATTATTTATACTTTCAGCATTAGAACAGGAATTGAAAATTCAATGGACCATTTTACATCAATTTCTTGTCCTAAACAAAACCAGTAATATACCAGGCATATCAGCAACTTTGTGGAAGGAAGCATGGGAAGAAAAAATATCCAAACAGTGATAACAGAATTATGTAATAGAGAGTTTGAAGTCTAATCTAAGCAACAATCTAGCATTTCGGTGACTAGCAAACAATCTGGATTGAAATTTTAGACAGGAGTAAATGGTTTTGCTGCCCATTGCTACCTGCCAACCAAGATAATGACACCGATTACAACAGAAGCATCCCTTGCAGACAGACATCAGAGATGTAGCAACGGCAGAGCACTCAACTGCATTAAACAATTATGTATAAAATAATAAATTGGAATTATTTGGAATAAACAAAACAAATATGACACTTTTTAGGTCTTTCAGATCAGAGGTTGTTTCATGGTTAGCACAACAAAACAAGTAACCATTGGCTTGTGACCTCACCAATGCTGAATATAGGCAGACAACCATTGCCCTGGTCCTGCTGGCCACACTATTTCTGATACAGGCCAGAGTGGTCATCTGGGCACAGCTGGCTCATGCTCAGCCCCTGCTGACCAGCACCCCTAGGTCCTCTTCCCCTGGGCAGCTTTCCAGCCACTCTGCCCCAGCCTGTGGTACTGTGACCCAAGGGCAGGAGTCAGCACTTCACCTTGTAGGATCTCGTACAATTGGCCTCAGCCTCCACGTCCAGCTTGTCCAGATGCTGCTGTAGAGCCTTCCTGCCCTCCAGCAGATAAACACTTGTGCACAAGTTGGTGTCATTTGCAAACTGACTCAAGAGAGTGTTGTCCAGATAAAGATATTGATATAGATTTTCTGTCCAATAAAGATACTGAACAGAACTAGCCCCAGTACTGATTCCTGGGAACAGAAAAGTTTCTTCCTGAAGTAATATTTTCAAAAAGTGAAAGTTATGTAAAACTGAGGATGGCTGTCAAAGAGCTAGAAGGGGCACCTAAAATAACTGAAATGTTCTAGGCAGAAGTAGAGACTACTGCAGGATATCATATCAGAAGTGCAGTGCCAGAGAACACCCTTAATAAAGCAAATGCTGGTACAGGGTAAAGTGTAAACTCCTGAAATAACAACATTAAATCATTAAATCAATAAGCAGAGATTTAAAAGTGAAAGTAACTATGGAACACGCTATGGTACAAACACAAAAATTAACATATCCCCCAGGCTCCATAGCATCCATGCAAGGGTGCTAATGAAATATAGGATGGAACAGCCAACTTACTACAACCTCTTTGGTACCTAAACACTGGAGATGACAAATGCAGGGCCAAGCTTGAGTAACAAGGAAATTCAGGGGAGTACATTTAGGTAAGATGAGATTTGATAGGAGAATGTATCATGAAGTATTTCACTTTGATCATAAATGTATCATAAAACATTTCACTAAATGCAATCCATCAGTGAGGGGCCAAAGCAGCTTCTGTAAAGGCAGGTCTCACAAGACTCAAGTTCTTTACAGGGGTTACACTCATGCACAAGGATGATCCGGCTCGTGCAGCCCACTCACCTTTTATGAAAGGCTGTAAACAAAATTCCTCACTAAAGGTTTTTCAGCAAAGTAAGCTGCTGAGACATAAAGCAAAGGTTGTGGAGAAATAACTGATTAAGATAGAGGAATCAGAAGTTTAGAGTTCAGACTCGGCTCTCACAATGGAGGGAAGTCACTTGCACAGGAGGCTGTAATGGGAACTGTCCTGTTTGACAGGACATTCTCCCTTGCCATGTTATTTATATTCATAAATAACATGGCAAGGGAGAATGAGAAAGGGGTGGTAGTTCTTCAGCAAGGTGAGAAAAATCTATTGATAGTACATACTACAAGGTGTAGGAGTGCTTAAAGACCAGCAAAAATGCTTATCAGTCTGAGGGACCAGCTAATAAAACAGTGAAATTGAAACAGAAATTCAAATTAGATTCATGTAAAATGATACATGTATGGAAATCCAATCCTGGCTTCATATATAAAACAAGAGGCTCTGAGTAGTAACACTAAGGAGCAGAAGAGATAATTCTATGAAAGCATCAGTTTGGTGCTTGGTCATACTAAGGAAAGCAAATTAGAAAATTCAAGAAGCATTATGAAAATTAGGGAATATAAAGAAAGAAAAAGAATATCAATAAGAAAAAAATTCTATATAATTCTATAAAATTAAGCTTGTTCCACACTTTAAATATTACATTAGGCTTCTGCCTGCTCCTCTCAATAGAGTGAAAAAGGTTCCAAGAGGGCAAGAAGGATCTATGGTATGAACTATCTCCATACCTGGAAAGCTCAAATGCATCTCTGCACAAAAAAAAGTGAGTTTGGGAGCTACTATAACAGAGACCTTCAAAATCTTTAGTGGAAACATCTTACATAAGATTGGGTATTCATGTTTTCTTCCAAAAAAGCAAACAAATGAAGAGCAAAGAAAGGTTCAAAGCAAACATGGCTGGACTTCAAACAATGAGCAGCAGCACCATGGACTTTGTGCAAGGGACGCAGAATGCATGTTCACATGACGAAGTCAAGGGAAGAACAGACAAGCATCTTTGAGAGTTCAATGCAGGTTCCTAAACAGACTAATTCCCCAGAGTTTGCAAAACCTTCAAGATAAAAATACTCAGAAGTTGAAAGAAGTATCATATTATTAGGAAGTATCATACAGGCTAGTCCTATTCTTAATCTTCAAGTATCTGCTGGTGGTGACTGTTGGAGTACAAATATTGAGCAGGATAGATTGGTGCAGAATTCATTTTCTGGTTAGATATTTGGAGGCAATCTTCCTCCAAACTAAGACAATCACATTACAAAGGCTGAAGTAAGAGAGCACAATCATAGCTAACTTTGCAGTAGCTCAAGTATTTAAAAGATAAGCACTCAAATTGCATTTCGCTGTCCTTGAACTCATGCTCAGGCGCAAGTTCCTTCTCTAGAAGTTCAAACCCTTGCAACTTAGTCATTGAACCTATGAAAGCTAGGTATGGTTACTCCTACAGTAAATAGTTTATGTATAATCCTTTACTAGAACAAATCTTTTCTCTGAATTTCAGGTATTTTCCTGTGTTTCTTGCTCTGTTGCTCAGCCAGCAACATACAGCCAGATATAGGCAAGAAAGTCCAATATGGCCAATCCTGTCATCTGATTCTTCTTTAACCAGGTTCCAGTTGATATCTACTGCAGGGCAATAAAACTTTAATGGAAAGCTATTTCAGAACCCCAAAACTCAGTATGGTTAAACATTCCTTCCTACCCTCCGATGTAAGTAACATGGGGGAGGAGTTTGTCACAACTCCTTTAAACTCATGTACATCAAATAAATCAAAATCCTACTCCTTAGCTGCATGTATGACATTAATATAATAAAAAAATTATATATACAATTATAATATTATAATAAATAAAATATTATAATATATAATTAGAGAATACAAAATTTTACACTAGATCTTTCCACTGTTTTGTAAAATGGCACTATTTTATTTCTAGCTATTTCAGAAATACTTCATCTAATGACAAATTTGCCTTTTACAGAACTCAGATTAATTTTTGCTTGGCAATTACTGTCTAGGTCAGTCAGGGCTTCTCAGGTTTTCTCATGCACTCTCTATGGATAGATGTAAAAATGCTTCTTCTGACATTTGCATTTCTATTACATTTCACCCTAATCAATTCAGTCTTCAATCTTTCACCATTTAATGAGACTTTTCAATTTCTCATCTACAGGTGAGAGCATCAACAACTTCACACCTCCCGTCTGCTGATTAAGACTGGTATCTCCAAGAGGCTTACAACAGGAGACAAGAAAACAATACAGAAAAACAGAGGCACAAATTTTAGCATTAGTACTGCTGATACCTGTTTAGGTAGGTATTTGACTAGAAGTTACAAGAAAGAGTTTTGATGGATGATAATGAAATAATTTTACAGATTAATGAATGTCATTAACAGCAACATGACAAGAAGCACAGTTCTGTATGACCATGCATGCAAATTGCACCTGGAAACTTTTCTTTACACATGCACTGCCCATACTTTAATACACTGTGCAATGAAAACCTTTTAAAAGTTTTTTTTTTCCTTTGGTTGTGTTTCTTTTCCATTAAAGATACATTCATTAGGAATCAAAGATAGGTCTACTTTCAGAATGTTTACAGGAATTGTTTATGTAAATGAAAAATGGAATACTTTATTCTCTGTGTACAGAACTATCAAAAATAACAAATGTGCCTTAAGTATCTCACAGAATTAACTGTACCAGTTTTTAGCTGCTCTTGCTAACGTGTATCCAAGGGTCATATACAAAATAAAATGGCTTGCACTAAAGGACATAGCACAAGAAAATTGCTGGCTGGTTCTAGAGATTGAACTCACAGGCCTCAGTAGATACCTTAACTGTCTAGACACTGTGTGTACAGCTTTAGATATAGAAAAACAGTATTCATAACACTGAGTATCCTGAGCAGAAGAAATACCTTCAATTACCAAAGTGAAATGTGCAAGAAAAATGTGATTCTGAGATTGCACCTCTTATCTTTTTAGATATCCAAGCTACACTAGAAGTAAGCACCTCAAATTATGTTAAACATTTTCAATATTTAGTTTTTTCAGACACATTGCCTATGTTCAATTGGATTAATTGATCCTATTGCCCAAATCTCACATAACATCTAAGCACTGATGCACTATCAGGGAACAAAGATTCACCAATCAGAAATCCCTATCTACTCAGATTCATACTTCCAGGAGATCCTCTGTCTAGGAGAATGCCTTAAGCACCTGGATAAAGGCATTGTTTCTGAAATTTGTCAAGGAAAAAAGAGCTGTGGTTTGGGCTTAACACTCAACTGTCTTCTTACATCAAATGTGTTCACTTAATTCCTCCTGGTTTATATTCCTGGAAGAGTGAAGTAGCACAAATGTCCAGCCATGATTTCTAAACAGCCTTTGCCAGAAGCTGAACACCTAAGCATGATGATGGCTCTGTCTCCAGGCCTGGAATTGGCAGAGTTTTCAAAGATCATGGAAGTTTTTACTAGAAACTTTTAGACAGCTTTTAGTCAGCTTTTAGTGGCAGCTAATTAGATTTTTCAGATGTTTCAGTTGTTCATATTACACTCTTGACTTTGGAAATCTGACTCTCACACAAAGTCAAAGCTGGGAAGGTATTTCAGAATAGAATAGCTGTGTAGAATACATGCCTTCACTGTTCTTACTCTTACCCAACTCCATAGATAGAGTATGAGATTTTTTTTTTCCTCCATTTTGGCTTGGCTCTGCACAGCTCTTAAGCAGCACTTCACAAATCTGTTCTTCTGGAAATTTGCCCTTTGGTTCTGTTAATTTAATTAAGTTGAATATTTTACATACATTTTTCCTAACATTACTGATTTTTTCCCCCTAACATTAATGTTACTCCACATTAACAACCAGAAAATAAATGCATTGTGTGGAAAGATATTTTCTAGTCCAGAAAACCTTTCCAGTATAAAACATAAATCTATCACCTCAAAAAGTATCTGGCATTTCTCATGATAATTAATTTTATGTGTAATGCAGTGAAGACAGGAAATGTCAATAATATTTTCTTTAGCACCATACTTTCATGAATACTTTTTAACATATGATGAACATAAAGATTATTACATACTTTGCTCAGTCTCTAACATGTTAAAGTTCCATTTATTTTTAATACATTTACTCTTTAATCTCCCCTGCCGTAATCTCCACAACAAGGCATACCTCAACAAAATCATTTGCTTTCAAGACTTCTGACAATTTCTGTGCTTACTTCCACCTTAAGTCAAGACTGTACATATAATGTGTGTAGAATTGTATATAAAGAGATTTCTACCATCTCTCTTTCTCCTCACAAAGAGGAACATATGGAGCTTGCTATCACAGGCAAAAGCAACTTTTCACTATAAATGAATTTTTAAAGCTTATGAAAACAAAACAATACAGGATAATAAAAGCTGTACTAATACAACTATAGAGCATTCTCCAGTTCTGCAACAGAGAATATACTCACAGAAATGCAAGTGTACACAGACACACACACGCACACAAGAAAAAACAGCTGAAAGACAGATTGCTTGTCACAACACAGAGATATGCTTGTGAACTGAAACCATTAAATGTATAAGATACATTTGAGAATCTTATGGTCAGTTTTCCACCACTCACACTTTTCCAGAATACTAGAGCTTTGTCTACGCTTGACTTATAAAAAAAACAACCAAACAAGACCACACACCCAAAACAAGCAACCCTAAACTATTATCCACTTTACTTCCCGAAGTTCGGTTCTCTTAGCGTTTGTTTTTTTACAGGTGAGTGCCTACATACTTTGCTGATAGGGAGTAAAAATATCTTCTATCATTCACTTTTATCACTTCATCTATTAACACCGTTTCTCAGTGGTAGTACTAGATTTGAAACAAAAACCCAAACAAGTGTAGATCAAGGCATGGAGAAAATATTTTTGATTTGTGACTTACACAGGCATACCCTGTAAAAATAAATCTGCCTTAATCCTCTTGCCTGAAAAAAATCTGAAAGTTCTTTCCAAGCAGTTTAAAAATACAGTCTCTTTAATAACTTTAAACTGCATTAGCAGTGAAAGCAGCACTGTGCAATGAACATTTCAACCAGTCTTCAATATTCTCTGTATATCTACAAGATTAACGAAAAAGGAATAAAATTTTGCACCTGATAAGCTGTTTCTATAGATAAAGTTAACTTCTGTCTAGGAAGCTACTCCTTCCACAAACATGCTGGCAGCTTTCTGCAGAGCAACTTTCCAAATAGTTCTGGCAAAGAAACATCAGCTGACTCTGAGGGGCAAAGACAACGGGAATTATGAAGATGACCCCTCCTAGAAGCAAGAGCCAAGGGATAGAGTTTGCCAAAGAACTTTTTTGTTCTTAAGGCCTAAACGTTTTTTAAGAAGGGGCATTTGGTCATATGTTTGAACAACTGAGAACACAGGATGATCTCATGCCTAATACAAGAAGTGTCATCTTTATTACAATAAAGTATCTTAAATTAGATTAGTTTGTCTTTATTTGAGACAAGCTCAGAATCTTTAAACAAAAAATTCCAACAATCCTGGGCAACATACTTATTTGGAAAGAATTTTGCAGAAATTGTGGACTTGATCATATACTTCTCACTATCAACTAATAACAGAATTATTACAGTATTTTATAATATCAAGAGCAGAATACATATTGAACTAGCAATGAAAATTATTTTTTCCAACACAATTAATGTATCTCTCTTGATTTTTCATGGCACTCTTCAACCTGTAGCTGGAGAGTAGAAAGAGGACTTTCAAGAACAGGGACTCACAATAATTGGTACATGTATCTTACAGTGTCTTCTTAAGTACAGTTCTTGAGTTGTACTTAACCCAACACTGGGCTGAAGTTTTAGATTGTGGTTTCCATTGCCAGTCGTCTGCTTAACATCAAAAAACCCCACCCAACAGTACAACAAAACAGCTCAGGAAACTGTATCTTAAAATGTGGTTTCTGAAAACTGACACAGAGAGATCACCATCACCGACCTCAATTAGTTGACTATAGACAGATGCACCAACAGAAAAAGGTTCAGTTACAAAAGGCCATTTTACCCTTTCCTTGGGTGATGTTAGCAAGATAAAAAATGATTACAAGCCAAGTCTAAAGAACTAAGTTGCAGTTACATAATCTTAAAAGAAAACAAAAATTAGAATTCGTGAAGTAAAAAGACCCTATCATTTTTAAGCCTTCTTAAAATGAATAGACTTTAGAAGAGTAATATTTCCTTTTCTCTCAAAGTTATTCCCATCAGTAGAAGGCAACAGTATCAGTCACACACCACTTACTCTCTTCTGTTGCTGATACTCATGACTGTCTAAATTTTCTTTTAATACAGTAGTACTTACCAGCATAACTTGAAGAGTAGGTTAATGGACTGCTTTACAACCTAGGTGCAATTTCTGCTAAAAAAATTTTTAAAAAGGCACAGACACCAGGACTGTAGTCATAAATAAGCACAGAATTCTTAGTGGGATTACTGTTATCATGCTAAGTAGCCAGGGTAAAAACAAGTTAAAAAATACACTGTAACTATTTAAAAGCCAAGGAAATATACAAGGATTTTGTTAAAAAAAAAAGGTTCAAACATCACAGCTAAATTGGCAGATATCAACCAGCTTTTAAAATTGCTACTTAAAAGAAAAATCAATTGAAATTATAAACTTGCCATAGAATATACTACACAAAGAATGAAAGAGAGAAGGCTGTATGTATTTTGTTAAGTTATTATGTAATGCACTTACTCAATATTGCAATACAGTTCCTAAACTGGTTTAGATTGAGGTTATCAGCTCAATTCTATTAACATAATGTCATGAGGAAAATCAGGAAAGAAAAACCTTTAATGTACATTTTAAGACCCACTCTATGAAATAAGATACATTTACCATGTTACCCAAAAATATGAAATACTCATATGAAATACTCAGAGAATAAATGCTGAAGTTTGCTTTTGGTACATTTATAGAAAATTAATTACCTTTTTTTCCTGCTCTTTTTTAGCAAATGAGAGCTGAAAACTTCAGAAAACCAACACAGGTATTATTTGAATATAAAAGAAATTTTTATGACGTGAGATCCTAAATATTGTATTAAAATAAAATTTCACACTCCATTACAATGTCTGAAAATAAGCCTCTCAATGAAAAAGAAGAGCTCACACATTTCTATCCTGTGGAAATCCCAATCCTACAAAGTAATCTAAAAAATAATGGTTTTGGAGTTCTACTCTATCAAAATAATTTGTAGTAACAGGACAAAAAAATCCAATGGATGTAAACATATTAAAGACAGAAGAAATTTTTAAAAATTATCCTGTAATAATTAGTCTATGGTTTGTACATACAAGACATTAATGACAACGGGTCTTGTTTTGGTGTTAAAAAGATGTGGGTGAATATTGTACTCAGGGGTCCTGAGTTCCTAGGTAGCACTAGTTCTCACTCTAATTTTTACCTTCTATCTGAAGGATGACTAGTCTGCAGTTTTGCTGTATTATATTGCAATTATCACAAGCCTTCATAGTTAGGTCCATTGGATTTTTTTTGTTGTTGTGCTTCATATATTTGAGGTGGCGGGGGGAAGTAGAGATTGTTTGGGGTTTTGGTTTTTTTGGTTATTTGGGGTTTTTTTCCATTTAGTTTTGTTAGGGTTTTTTCTCCTCCAAAAAGAGCTTTTTAACATCACTATTTGTTGTGCAGAGGCCTTCTTTCCACTATTTTAAGGTCTTTTGCAGAAAAACAGTCACATGCTCTCAAAATATCCAGCTCAGGATCCCCTTTTCTTCCCAACTAAAATACTGTGTGGGGGGTGGGAGGGTTGGGGGCTGGGAAGGTGCTGAAGAACCCTCTGTACTTTATAGCTCAGTGAGTCTGTACATTTCAGAGCATAACACAGAATTTTATTAAAGCCCTAGAAGCAAGATCAAACAAAGCTATGCTGTCATTTCCACCAGTGGTCCCAGCCACATCGTGGGTATTTATTACAGGGAGCAATGCCATCTTCTTCCTACTATTCATAGCTCTCAGCTGCTCATCTCTGCTTCTTTTTCCAGTCTTTGAGCACAGTAAATTGAAAATCAGAACTGAAAGAAAAGACAAACCAACCCACAAATAAAACACCTCTGTACAGAAAGACAAAATCTATGTACTTCAAATCATTATGCTTCTCTCAGGAATTTCAATCAACTAAAAATCCAGCTATTCATCTAGAATTAAATAACTCACTCAGGCTCTGAATGAGTATGGGTTTTATTTCTACTATTCTGTGAGTATAAAAATCAGAAACACAACTATTGCCTTTGGACTAGGCAGGAGTTCAGCTTTTTCACAGCAGATTACCTCTCCTTACAAACCTACAATGTTACAATTTTTCTTTTCTGTATTACTGTCTCTTCAGAAAAAAAATTAGAAACCCCCCAGGATTGCAGGTAAATTACCTGTAACTTCACAATTTGTGTGCTGCAGTATGTATGTCCTACACTTCCTCTGCCTTCCCATCCTACCCTTGTATATGAATGCAACTGAAGTGCTTTGTGCAACACAAAACAATAGTTTCCTTGTACATATTATTTTGCCTGCTTCAGGTCTTCAGCTAATTTGCTGATTTTCAAAAGAAGTCAAACTACACTGATTTAGAAATGAATTTAGTTTTCTGACTCCTCCATAACTATATTTAATGAAGATGAAAGTGAAATCACTTTCACTGGAGCAGAAACTATTCTTCCAAGCAGCTGGTAAGTTTAGCTTCTTTATGGCCCCAGATGATGCCAAACTAGTATCTAAGTATTTCACTTGATATTATTAAAAGGGAGAGAATGTATTTACAATCTGTTTAAACTACAGTTTGGGATGATGGTTTTTCATTTTCCTTTTCATTTTTTAGAGTTATGTAATCCATTATAAGAATGAGAAGTTTCAGAAACACCTTTGGTGGAGACAGAAAATGGAAAGGAAAGAAGGGTCCTAGTTGTTGGTGGCGTTTTTTGTTGGTTTTTTTTTGGGGCGTCGTTTCCTTTTTTTTTTTATTCCAAAGTTTCTGTTCATCTGTCTTGAGAACTATATAAGATAAAATTATTTAATTTCCCTTTGGCCGTATCCTTATAACCCATTGGTTTGGGTTTGTTAATAATAAATTCAATGAATATCTCTAAGTCTAGCCTGTTTTGCCCAAGACAATATTTGGTGAGTGATCTCTTTCTGCTTGTAAGTCATGAATCCTTCATTGTATTTTTTCTCCCCTGTCCAGGTGCAGAGGGGAATGAGAGAGAGGCTTTGGTGGGTGCCTGGAATCCAGCCAGGGTCAATACATCAATATTTTCCTCTTCATCTTATTTCCTCATATATTTTCCCTATTCTCCCTTTTCTTTTTTTTTTTNGTTGATGTTTCTTCTCTGC
Organism: Cisticola juncidis; assembly: GCA_013400215.1. NCBI lineage: Eukaryota > Metazoa > Chordata > Aves > Passeriformes > Cisticolidae > Cisticola > Cisticola juncidis. The sequence goes on from VXBR01010759.1 coordinate 430,324, forward strand.
ATTCCATATGTATTGGTGACTGAAAGAAGCTGGGTGAACAGAATGCATTACTTCACCCAGAGTGCCAGAGGGACAGAAAGGAGGCTTAGGTCTGTAACCTGTTGTAAGAGCTTCTGCAGCCAACATTAGAACTAAGACAAAAAAGTAGTGAGAAAAGTGATATCAATTTTTTGAAGACACCTGTTGCTTTCCTATGGGCAATATTTTCTCTGTATAGGCACATAGATCTTAACTTTCTAAACACTTATTTTTTTCCCATGTTCTCTATGTGTTTAAACTAGGCTGAAAACCTTAAGATTAACAAATACTGGGCACAATGTAAATTGTCTGCATTTAACAAAGTTATTTATATATTCATTTTTATTGTACTGAATGATTCTTTATGATCCCTCTTTTGTTTATTGAGATAAAAAGATGAGTAATTCTTAAATACTTTTAATTACTGGCATGGGGAGAATAAGTCTTGACTTTACATAACCTGACAGAATTCTACATAACTTGTGACATTTCAAATGTATTTTAGCAACTGTTACTGCTCTTACATATCACACAGAAAACAGAATTATATGCTATATATAGGGGAACACGTGCCAAGACATACGAACCATGCTTTTCAAAATTTCAATCAAGCCACTGACAGTACTTGTCTGAAAATAAAGTAGGCATAACTATAATTAGTTCTAAATGTGAAAAACATTTTTTCAGTCTTTCACTTCAAAACCAATTGTAGTAATATGATACATTAATTACAGTATAACAAATGAATTTAGACCTATGTGCAAGTGTGTGCATAACTACACACTGGGTCACTCAGTGAAGTAATTATAATTTCATCGGCTGCATGGTTTTATGTCAGCTTCTGAAAACACAGAATCCTAAAATGCACACAACCTGAAGCCACCCATCATTCCAGAAGACGATGTGCTGCAAGAAAATTTTCAGCGTTACCTCATTCCTCCTGCCTTCCCCCACCTCCTGCCCATTTTCTAAAGGAGGAGAAGATACAGAACAGAGGAACAAGGACAATTTTCCATGATAATCAGCATTAAAAACAAGCAAAATAACATGCTATAACATTTCAGGTATGAAAAGCCATGAAAATGTATCATTATCTCATGATATTTCCAATGTGACACTAGCTACAGCAAAAACAAGTTAGCACCTAAAATGAAGGGATCTGATTACTCATTACAGTTCATTCACTGCAGAGAACCATGAAAATGGATCAGCACAGAGGTAAATGATCCATACCCCAATGACAACTTCTCCATGTTATTGCTGAGGAAAAGAGAGAGCAGTGCAACTCAAGTACTTTTGTTGCATAATGTTCCACCTATTCTATAAATGGAAAACAGTTACTAATCCAGATGTTATTTTATATGTGTTGACCACAGACTTTTCACTGTTGATCTTCAAGCACCCAGGTAAACTCAGACTTCTTTTTAACCAGAATCTTGTTTTGCTGCACTGTCTCCACGTTATGATACCAAAGTTGTTCTTTGTGCATATACAGTGGCAGGAATCCTCAGCTGCAGAAATTCCAAATGCAGGGATAGAAAGCATGTCAGCACATGCATTATGACAGCCCCTCAAAGTACTGCAGCTACAGGAGGTTAAGTTGCTTGGATCACTTCATTATTCTGAACACATTCACAGCAATTAGCAAGAATCGTAACTCATTTTACCTCATGTTTGATGAATATATGGATCTAAAATTCTCAGGAAGACAATCACAGAGACATTTCTTTGGAGATCATGTAGGCCAAGCTCCCATTCAAGGGAAGATTATTACCAGCATTAAAGCAGGACAGCCTTTGTTTGATCCATCATGATCTAGAAACATGAAAGTATGAAGACTCCAGTCTCTCTGAGCAAACTGTTCCAGTGCTGCTCCATTCCTCCTAGAATGTTTCTAGAAGGTCTAAAAAGACCACATATTTGAAGAGTTAAAACCTCAGTTCTGCAGAAAGCAGGTCAGAAGAACTCTGGCCAATAGATCATAGAATCAATGCAGGTCAAAAAGACCTCTGAAGATCATCTAGACCAAGTTCTGTTGCTACAGGCTTTTCCAGTCATGTTTTGAGTATTTCACAAATAGAAGGTCCACAATGTCCTGACAACTTTTCCGGTGTTTAACTAGATGCACAATGAGAAAGTTTTTTCTTATGCTTAAATGGAATTTTCTGGGTTTCAGTTTGTGCCCATTGCCTCTTGTCATGTCATTGGGCACCACTGAGAAGAGCCTGGCTCCATCTTCTTTACTGTTTTCTGTCAGGCATTTATACACATTGGTAAGGTTCCTCTTAGCCTTCTCTCCTCTAGGCTAAACCTCAGCTCCTCGAGACAATCCCCATGTTACAGATGCTCCAATCCCTTAAATCCTGTTGTGCCTTTCACTCCCATACATCTTAGTCTCTCCCAAACACCTGAACGCAACGATTATACTCCTTTCTATCTCCAAATGTTAAAATAAATAAAACTGTTAAAAAAGGCATCCAGGCAATCACAGTAGAAAAAAATTCACCAAGATTTGTCAGCCTCGGAGAGTCCAAATTTCCAGAAACTTTTATTGATATTAGAATTAAATGAACATCTTCATTTAATACAATATTCAGAGACTTTTAATGGTACCACAGTGCTAGCCAGTGCTCTTTGGGTAACAACTGTTAATAGTGCATGCACCAAGCAAGCAAAGTGCATGCTTCATAATTCCATAGAAAGCCTTCAATAATTTTTTTACTTTCATAAAAAGCAGTTAGAATCAATTTCCCCAGAGAAGCTAGAAAAGAAATCTACCTTTAGTAATTTCAAGTAAACTTCAACTATGCATTAGGAAAAAAAAATTACCTGAGATCACAAAACATACAAAATGCATGCACTTTTCTATTCTGTAAGCACAACATCTCTCTGTACAAACTAAACAATTTCACATATTTGCTACAATAACAGCTTTTCTACTCTGAATAATATCAACCATTGTGGTATCTTCTGCTGGCTTAGAATTTATTATGCTAAGAATATAAATGCAAGCAGGCAGAAAAATTCACTCTGTTTGCTTCACGGATATAGATGCTGTTCAAGCTCATAAATGAAGAAATGTAGCAATAAAGATTAATGATCCAATCCTGCAAGATTATGTAATCTTCAAATGCATTTCAATGCAAATCAAGATAAAACAATTTGTCACAAGCTTATTTTCTAAATATCATCCCATGCACACAAAACCCTTAAAAATCCTAATTCTCTGCCCTGCCAGCAAGATTGCAGGCTAGAAAACAAGATCCAACATTGTTTTGCCAATAATTTTCAACTCTACATATGTTGGTTAGATGCAGATACTGAGAGAAAAGCAGGATCACCAGAATGCTTTCAGCCTCACAGGAACACTACAATTTCCTGAATGAGGTAATTCAGGATACACATGCAAACTGCTATCCCAATGCGTTTGACAGGTTATCCACACTGTTTAGGACTTTTAAACGTAGCAGGGGAAAAGGGACTACACATAACCAAAGTGCTCTGCACCTGCTCCTCACTGACACCTGCCTCTCCCTCCCTGCATATAAGAGAAGCAGACGCAGTCCTGTAACGCTCCAGAAGATAAAAACAGATTGGCTGCCTAATATCAACACAGTGTTGGTGGTTCTGAGGAATGATTACAGCTGGGAGGATACTACATATATTACTTCGGGGCCATTTCTGGTTGCTGCCTTTCTGACAGACAAAAAGAATCTCTGTTGGTGCTTTTGCTGTACCACATGCGTACAATTAGCAACAGTTCTGCCAGAAATATACACACCTCATGTTCTAAAAGCACATGACAAGAAGGGACCTGTGAGAAACATCTCTTGTAGTTGAAACTATATGGCTCACATGGAAAACATGGAGAAAAGCCTGTCCATGATAAGTTTTGAGAAAAACAGAGGTCCCCTACAGCTAAAGGAATTTGTCTTACACCTCAAACTAAAAGCTTACAGAAAAAGATCACTTCTGGTGATTTCACTTCTAATTCGTAGCCTGCCTCCCTTAAGTCTTCTGTCAGTAAGCAAACTGTCCATTACATACCCACTGCTGGCTGGTAACATCATCTTTCACTTTCATTAGTGAAACACCAAAATTATGCTCCCTGCTTGCTCTTCAGTCTCTTTTTATCTTTGTTTTCCATTGAAACTGTAGACCATAATAACAGTATCTGTCAGGAAAAAGAACCAAACAAACCACATCGCAAACAAAAGACAGTAAGAGACCCTTCCCTCAATTATAACCAAACTAGCTTGTAAAATTTCAGATTTAGTATCGAAGAATCTTTTGAGACATATGATGTTTATGTCAGTATTGTTCTGTAAGCTACAATTTTGCAACTGTCTAAAATTAAATTCTGAAAGCTAAAAAATGAAAAATAAGAATTTTGAGGTTAGGGCATAAGGGGTCTGCAGACTTGGCTTTAATTCCAAGCTTCTCACATGGCATTAATTTTAAGCAGTCCGCAAAGATTCTCCATTCCTTTAGCTTTTAGCTATGAAAGAAAACATATACTTCTAATGTTTCTCACATGTTTTACTAAAATCCAATTAGCCTTGAAGTATATAAATACCTTTAAACAAAGGATGCTGCATAAGCAGTATTCTTAGAAGACCAAACTGCAATACACATTGCAGAAATACTTCACAGCAAAGTAAACATTCAGGTTGTAGTGCGTTTGAGTTTTTAATAAAATACTTGGGATATAAAAGTTGACATTTTCTTTATCTTATTTTAAAAAGTATACTTTTCTTTCTCTATATTAGGATAAAAAATACTCTGCTCCTTTACATACACAAAAAAGCCCCAAACCTGGAACCCAACTTCCATAAATATCCAGTATCTCTCTGCAGCAGCTGCTCATAGGCATCAAAAGCTACCCTCAAAATGATGCTGCCCACACATAAGGATTACTCACTTAAACCAGAAAGAGGAACTTTAAAATAAGGGTAAGCATTATCTTTATACCAAAAGAAATTGAAAGAAAAAAAACCCAAAAACTTCATGTTAAAAATTACACTTGTGGTCATAGCCAGGGAATTTCAGCTTCCATTTCCTGACTGACCATCAAAGAAAATGGACTGTGGCCTGTGTGCTGGGTACCAAATATATTAGTGTACATCAGGTTTCCCACCAAAGGGATTTTTCTGTTTAAAAGGTTTTGAGTTTCTCTGAAGAATAATTCACGACAGCAACAGATTTGCGATCACAAAACATTTGACTCAAAATTAGTCAATTTTCATGGTTTAAGCTTAAAAATTTCAATCCATACATGTATGCACATCTCCCATTACAGTGCCCAGCTGTCATGTACTGCAGCAGTTGCTCCCTCTGTGCTCAAAAAAAAAAAAAAAGAAAAGGATTTCCCAATCTACACCTTTCTCCACGGCAGGAGCTCTGACAGGTTTGTTACAGAGCTGTACCAGTCTCTCAGATGATCTCTCACTACTTATATATGAACATCCCCTCAGTCCGCTCCTCTGTCAATTGAGAGCAGATTGGTTCTATTTGCATATATCTTAATGTTTACCTATATATTTAAAGTATCTACCTTTTCTTCTTTTTATTTTGTATTTATATACATATCTTACTTTTGAATGTATTTGAAAGTACTTTTATCTTGAAATAGATTTTATGATCCACATTCCCAACCTCCAAACATCAATTCATAGCAATTCCTTCTTGTGCAAAATATTGGAGACAGAAGAATATTGAAAGAATTGTATGTGCTCAAAGCTTGTGTTTGCTTTTGTTGTGGGAATTATTACATTTCATATCTAAGTACAGAGAGCAAGACTAAATTAATACCAAACAACTGAGATTTCGCATACAACATAGCTTCTCCTATGTACAATGTGAAAGTCAATCACCTGTACCTTCACAATAGCACTGACTAGATAGTGTATGAATTGGAACTTACATGGTGAAAAAATCCATAAATTAACTTGGCATCCAGGGAATTCCCTCAACATCCACATCAAAAATATGTCACATCTTCTCATCTACTTATCCAACTGAAGCACTCATCTGGTGACATATCAAAAGGTAGAATTGTTTTTCTTTTAGCTTGTACTCTTATCCCCACTCTGCTTTTTTTTTGATGGTCACTTTTGCTCTTCTCCTGATCCCATTTCAGGTTTCATCAAAGTGATTTTTGCTAAGGAGAACACTGGTAACTAGGAAAAGAAACCTCTCTACACCAAACTCTGAACTTTGGTGTTGTATTAAGTAAAAACAAAAAAAATGGGCAAGATCTGAAATCCCTATACTACAGCAATCTTTGATCAGTCTCAGAGATTTCCATAATTTGCTTTGGCTGCTAAGCAACAAATTAAATATGATTTGGTATATTTAAATGCATTATTCCTCCTACTGCTCTTCTGACTGAAAAAAATACAGTTAAAATAATGCTGTTGGCACAGAGCAATAGTCTTGAACAAAGGTCCTGTATTTCAGCAGGTGTACTCATTGTGAGCCAAAGAATATATATTTATTTGCCCTGCAGTAAAAATGAAGAAATACAGAGAATGTAATGTCCTACAGTCTATTTCCAGAGTCACTACTGTTTGGATTGTCATCATACCTACAGGGATTACAATTTTGCCTGAATTAGTCAGCTCATGGCAAAGTAATAGGTAAGACAAACATAAGATGGATAAATAACTCCACCTGGGGGTCTCTGTTTGAGATCAACTAGTTTATTGGGAATTCAGGAGTTCATTCTGAGATTTTACACATGTGGATGCTATATTTCCAGCTGAGAAAGTCAAATGAAAAAAAATCAAGTTTAGTTATCCATCAAAAATACCCCCTGCTCAGTAACCAGAAGCATAACACTAGTCTTTTGATTCTAATATGCTACTACTGTAACATAGCACACAGAGAAAAAAAATTAATGTGGAGTTCCAGTAAAAGTGCAGTGAAATCACAACAGACTTTTGTTTTCCAATTTACATGCACCATAAATTCATAGAATCACAGAATGGTTTGGGTTGGAAGAGACCTCTAAAGAGACCTCTATATCCAATCCCTCTGTCTTTTTAGGGAAAGGGACACTTTCCACTAGACCAAGCTGCTCAAAGCCCCATCCAACCAGGCTTTAAAAACTCCCAAGGATGGGGCATACACACCTTCTCCAGAAAACCTGTATCAGCGCCTCACCACCTTTACAGTGAAGAATTTCTTCCTAATATCTAACCTAAACCCACCTTCTTTCAGTTTGAAGCCATTCCCCCTTGTTCTGTCACCACATGACCTTGTAGAAAGTCCCTCTCCAGCTCTATTGCAGCCCATTTTAGGTACTGGAAGGTGCTGTAAGGTCTCTCTGACACCTTTCTTCTCCAGACTGAACAACGCAGCTCTCTCAGTCTGTCTCCATGGAGAGGTGCTCCAGTCTCCTCTAATCATCTTTGTGGCCTCCTCTGGACTTGCTCCAGCAGGTCCATGTCCTTCCTATGCTAGGGCAAATCCAGAGCTGGACACAGTGCTCCAGGTGGGTCTCAGGAGAGCAGAGCAGAAGGGCAGCATCATCTCCCTTAAACCACTGGCCACTCTGCTTGGATGCAGCCCAGGACAGAGTTGGCTCTCTGGGCTCTGAGCACACATTGCTGGGTCTCATTGAGCTTCTCATCCACCAACAACACACGTCCTTCTCCTCAGGGCTACTCTCAAATGAATCACTGTCCAGCCTACATCGACTGGCATTGCCTCAACCCAGGTGCAAGTCCTTGCACTTGGCCTTGTTGAACTTCATAAGGATCAGAAAGTTTCTCAGAAGACAAGAGAAGAGGCCAGTCATATCTATGCACCTTCAGTTTAAAACAAAATAAAGTACTGTTAAAGAAGGAAAATAACCTTTGAGTTTGGAGAAGGAAAGGAACACCCAGCTTCCTTTCACATCTTTAAAATGACTATGTTAAATGTGAATTGAAAGCAAGTAACAGCATTTGGTGTGTGGGCAGGAGGCTTGCTTTGCTACTACCAGTGTTTGTCATGTGTCTACCAAATATAAGCACTTTTGGTCCTAATCTTACAGTACTAATTGGTAAAACAGTAACAAAACCATCAGAATCACAGGAAAGTTTTATTTGTAACATCTTAGTGTATGTTTTTGAGACCAAAACACTCTTGCATTCTTTATCTCAGTCACAGTAACTTTAGTTTTTTAGTGTATGTTTTTGAGACCAAAACACTCTTGCATTCTTTATCTCAGTCACAGTAACTTTCTGTGCACACATTATTCAAATTACTCTTTATTATCTGTCATTACTAGATTAACATTAGTTTGTAGTAACACCTTTGCGACCAATATTTTCTTTATTTATCATTATGATGGATGTCTTTAATTTCAGCTGTAATATTAAGAAAAAATAAACTACCAGATTAGGTTGTCAGAAACCGTCTTTTAAAATTTTCATGAACAAAAGATTAACAAAATTAATTTCTTCACACACAGATCTATCAGACCTCATTCCTCCACTCTCTGTTCACATTGTATCTTCAAAAGAAATACTTAAGATGATAAGAGGTTTAGTTTGATCTCATTATTTATGTAAAATAATCCAAATATTAACCATATTAATCAAAACAGCTTATGATGACAAATATATTTGAAATACATGGGTATAAAGCAGGTTTTATTGCAAATATTCACAATGTGACTGTAATGTAGTTCTTGATATATCTGTTCATTTTCCCTCGTCTGAAAGCTGCTGGTATTCACATCCCCAAAAAGGAAGTATTTATTTGTCTATAAAAAAGATTGAACATGTAGTATGTGAATGGACAGTCTCTACTGGGATGACTTTCTCAAAGGCCAACAGAGAATAACACTGAGTTCAAGTGACTGTATAACCAGTGCTGGGAATACTACTAAGAAATTCCAGAATTTTCAACACTATACAACTGTTCAGTAGAAATATCTTATCATAACTGCAAAGATGAAAATTGAAAGAGACGTATTCCTTTTCTTGGTAATTTACAAGTTTGGAAATTTAGATTTCTTCTCTAAGACATAAATCTAAGGAAGTGCTTTGGGGACTGGGCCTTCAAGATGTTCAGAACCATTTTTCTTTTACTTTTCCAAGTCCTTGATTCTTGAACCCTCTTTAAATTAGTACAGAATGTAAGAAGTGGTGGACATACAGATCTGGTCCTGTTTTAGCATGGAAAAAAAAACTCCACAAAACCCTACACAAACAAAACCCAAACCAAATCCCATACCCAAACTCACTGTATGATAGTGGAAGGAATGACATGAAGATACTTGAGGAAGGAGTCCCCTGAAACAGTGTAAGTACAAGGAGATAAGGCTGACAGCTGGCAGCTGACTGGGCAAGTGGCAGCCCTGCTGAGAAGGACCTGAGGGCTGCAACAGAACCAGACCCTCTGCTGAAGACAAGCCAACAACGCCTTTGCATCACAAATAAGGCAAATGGCATACTAGGCTGTATTAGGAAGAAAAATAACAAGCCAGAACAAGAACAAAAGAAAAGTTACCTTCTGCCTCTAACTCAGTACTAGTAGTGAAAAACTAGAATACTGGTTTTGGGATTCCACCTTCAAAGAGACTATTAAGAAATTGGACAGGGCCCTCCTGGATGGTAAAGGGCTGAGAACTGCTAAGGGATTAATATATAGGGAAAGGCATATATGGAAAAATTAACCAAGTTTTACTAGTGTTATGGTAATTATCTTAGAACTGTAGGACTATCTCCCCTTACAGAAGTTGTTTCAATACAAAATAAAACAGGAAGGAAGACTGGAATTACTACTAAAATAAAACGTGTCCCATCAGCTGAGGCAAATAACATATGAAGAAATGGTCTGAATTAAATGGGTCCTGATGGTGTACTAAAGGATTACTTTCTGAGAAGAATGTAATGCAAAATAAACTCCCTGCCCTCCCTCTCTCCCTAGCACTACTTTAATGCTTTATCTTAAACTATGCATTGATTTCTTCTGGAAAAATAAACAATTACAGATGTCTGTCTGACATGGCATCAGATTACTGACAACTAATTTACGCATACAAACTGCTTATTAGATTTTAGAAAATCTCTTTCTACCGTCTTACAGAACTGACAGCATAAAATCTTTTTTCATCTGAACTGTCACTGTTATTGCCTACCTTATTTCAAAATCCCTCTTCCTCAAGTTCATTAATTAAGTTTCCCCATCGATAACATTTACACACATTTACAATTAAGAAGTTAATTGAAAGTATTCATAGAATAGTGTCTCCAGTTTGAAATAACATATTTCCAAGAATTATTTTCCTCTGAAAAACAGTCTAAATTTAAGAAGAATAAGGACCAGTTACTGCTGAGATTTTAGAAATAATGTTCTGTGTAGAATACTCATTGCTATTATTTATGACAAAAGCCCAACTGTTAAGTCCACTTTTAAATCTACACAGATGCTTTATTTTCTTACTCTGCTAGTTTAAAATTAAGCATACTGTGATGTGAATGAAAAAGACAGCTTGTCTTGAAAGGGAAACTTCAGGAATTCCCTGCAGCCACTCAGCTTCCCCTAGTTCTTTTTAAGGAGCCTGATTCTATTGAAATAAATTGCAAAGCCTCCTTGATTTCACAAATGCAGAAAGAGATTTGACAAGAATTTTTGGAAAAGTTTTACATAGATCTGCCATGAATACTTTGGTAATAATTTAATAACCACTTTTTAAGCAGTGCAGATAGAAATCCTGCAGTTTCTGCTCCTGTGTTTCTGCTTCAAGCATGCAGGTTAAAAGTTTTCTGAAAAGAAGAGAACATTAATCCAAGCAAAATATCATCCAGAAAGCAAACAAACAAAGTAACTAACCAACAAACCAAAAAATACCTCGGATACATATCCAATCCTGCTTACTGTAAGATCACACAACTGCAGAGTGCCTTAAACGCAAGAACAATCAGCAGGGACTGCTTAATGAAATTGGTACCTCAAGAATTTCTTAACAATCTACATTCTAACAAGCACATTTCTGAAAATCAATGAGCCTTATATATATCAAAATTAAAATATTGTCTCTCTCTATATTATATATTACAACTAAATTATATCTACATTAAATCCATAATTTTTTCAAAATACAGACATAGAAGTGAAACAGAGCCAGATTTTCTGCTTTAAATTCAGTGTCCACAGTGCAAAAAATTTATACAACATATTAGCCTAAGTTAGTCATAAAGTTTCAGATTGCCTAATATTCTTAAAACCAGACACTGTTGAGGCTTTGTGTAGATTCTTAACATAAGGCACTGAAGCCTCATACCCACACTTAAATAACTGGCTCTGTAAAACCTTGTGTTGCTATCTTTAAGGAAAAAAGCATCTGTAAGGAGGTAAGATGAAAACCTAACTGATATTCTAAGACTCTAGGATGAATGAAAATGGCTAACAAAGTATTACACTGACTGTCTAGAAGTTCTTAAAATAAAACAAATGTTGCTTGTAAATAAGCTCCACTAATACCTACAGGCCTTTCAGTTCTGCATAGCGTTTCAAGCCTCAAGTTGCAGTTTAATCTAGTTTTGTATCCCTCTTCCTACCCTCATATTTTTGTAAGATTGCAAATTCAGGTGTTTTTATTTTCCTAAATAAGACCCTGATTTAGGAAGGATCTGCATTTTGATCCTCTACATCCTTAGTATTTTTGTTATCTCTCTGTGCTTGCTTTTCTCCTTCCGCTTTGTTTTCAATCATATTTTCTGCTGATTATAGTTGTATACAGGATTTTGTTTCCCATAAGGAAGGTTATTTTTCTTTCCATAGTTGCTATTCTCTATTTATCCTTAAATATACACATCTGCAAGCTTGAGCTTTCTTCCAAAGCTCCTCCACCTCTCCTTTTTCCCTAAACTGTTTATCACATTACCACATTTATCTTCCTTTTTCCCTTTTCCAGCTCGCAGATTAATGTCCTCCTTATAGCATATCTTCTATCCTTCAATCTCTCTCCACTCTTTCAGCTTCCTTCACAGTGCATACAATCTGTATGTATATAAAGCTATCAACATTCAATACATTATGAAGGAAAACCTTGAGAAATTTATTAGAAATTTCAAAAGGGTGGGGGCTTTAAATAATTTAAGAGAAAAATTGGTAGTTTTAAAAGTTAATTTCCCTAGGGGAGAAATCACACAGAAGCCTCCAAAGCCCTTCAAATTCAGTAGGCATTTGCTAATGTTTGCTTTTTTTCTATTCCATCTGACTCCTCCCTACATTTTCTTGCTGCACTCCTTCACCCATCTTAACTCAATGATTAAACTTCAGTGCCTTCAGATATTGATCCCACTCAACCATGTCTTGTAGCTTCATCACACCGGGATGTGATCACAGACAAGTACAGACATCATAATTGTCATTCCATGCTGAAGGGAACCAAAAAATCTTTCTCCTTTTCACACATGGCAGACTGATCACAACAGGGGTTTCCTCACGTCTGTAGAACTGTTGTCATCCCCTTCTCATCCTTTATAAGGTTCAGCTTTCTGCCAAGGAGGGACATAAATTAATTAGATAGAACATAAGTTGAAAACAAAACAAAATTTCAAATTAGTGGATTCAAATTATGACTGACTGACAAGTTTGTGTTCTTGTTTCAGCCTTGTAGGTGAAAGAGAGGGGGCATTTTGCTGATGCATTTTTAGCTACAAGTTTTCGCTCACCTCTTACTTGGTGGTTTGTTTTTTTCTTCATAGTACTCATCTGATTTCTCACCAAAGACTAGGCTTGGGAAAAGAACTTTGAAAGCTCCCCATCTCATCCCCACCCACAGCCCATCTAAGTAGTTGCATTAACACAAGAGGCCCTTCAACAGAACTTTCTCTTCTTGCGGCAAAACTTTTCTATCCATACTCTGTAACTGAAAAGAAAAGGAATATGACATTTCCACTTTGACTAGTTTTCTAGTAACTACCAATGAGAAAAAAACAAATTCATTGAGAAGCAGAGAAATATAAAGCTTCCTTTTCCAGGAAAATTATGTATTGTATTAAAAAGCACAAGTTATTGAAAGCAACTGACAACTGACATAAAAGAACAAACCAAGTAAAGAGGTTATTTTGCACACTATCTTAGCAGATTTCAAGACTGTATTTTATTTTGCTGAATCTGGCTCATTATGAAAAGTTGTAATACTTTAAAAAATGGTTTCCTGAGATGTCCACATAAGTTGTGCTATAATGGTGATTTAGCAATATCCAGAAATGAGACTATTATTGCAGACAACACTTGAGGTTTCCTTTAATTTGGTGGCAGAATTTTTAAGACTCAGTTGGGAACCTGAGCAAATATTTTTCTGAACATAACTGCCAACATGATCCTGAGGCTGCTCACTGTTCTTGTTTGTAATTTCCTATACTTTTCCAAAACCTATTTTTCACCTCTTAAGCCTCATTTGTAGTTATTGGTTTCTTCCAGTCTTGAGACAACAATAAGATGAAACCAAATACTTTTCCTCCTTAGTAACACTGCTAATCAGACATTAAAGAGAGCAGAGAAACTCTAAAAGTTCTATTTGGCTTTCATTATAACAATTATAAACTCAACAAGATGTTACATGTCATTTGTATTTATTATAGTTGTGAATGGTCACACAGGAATCCTTTAGGACTTCACACACAAATCACCTATCACTGCAGATGACTTGCCTGACATTGTGCATCTTTATTTTAACAAAACTGTTACAATAAAAAAATCATTCAGGATTATGCTTTTATTGTGTTCTCTTCAAATACAGTTCTGCCTACAATGAAAGCATAAACTAATCTTTTAAACAGTAACTGTAAAGTTTTGGTTAGAATGATATTTTTTGTGCCCTAGGTATAAACAAATTAATTGAATTAGCTAAAAATTTCTTTCCTGAGCAAGCTTTACATATCACAATATAAAAACATCTTCCAAAAATCCCCATACGTACCAGCAGTTAATAATTAAAAACAAACAAAGAAAACCCTTTATGACATAAGATTTCAAAATTCTGACAGCAAATTTTACCTTCTCTTCATATCACCAAGTCATAGATAAGAGAATATTTTGAGCTGGAAGGGATCTAATAGGATCATCCAAGTCTTGTCCCTGCATAGGGCAGCCCCAAAAATCACACCACGTGCCTTAGCAGTGGCTCTTTAAATTATATTAGTTAAACTAGTTATTACAAATAAACCAGAATGTTTATCGTCTTTACAGTCTAGAATTTATTGGTTGCTATGTTCTTTATTTTGACACAGATTTCTAGCTTTCAGTTTAAAAGTTAACTCCTATTAAATGCAGTTTTTTGCTTAGATACATTATGATGAACTTACAAAAATAAGCACAGTATAACACACCATTTTAGCAGTCCAACCTTTAAAATATTTGAAAGAGTGATAAGCCTCACAACTAGATAACAATGGACAGAAATTCTTTATTAGTATTTAGAGCAATTAGAAAAAAAAATTCAAGTAATAACTGTAATTTACAACTCATCACTTAGGCTGTTAAATTGATTAAGCCCTCCAGGCCCATTGAAGTGACCCACCAATTTAAGCAAGCGTAGCTTAACACCAGCTATAACAGTTTGTAATACACTTACTTGCTTAGCCTTGTGTATGATGTATACACATTAAAGCAAATCCTGCATGTCATCATTCTACTTTATCATGCAGACAACATTTACCTCTACCAAAAAAGAGAAAAAAACATTTTATTTACTGCCTCACTTACCAAGGAACAAAAAGATAAGAACAGTGAACAATAACTTACTTCACAACTGAGGATCTTTGCTCTTGCTCAAATTAGAGCCTCACAAGCATTTTGTAGAAACCAGGAGAAGACAATAGTGAGATGAGGGGAAAAAGAATTAGAAGACTAATGAAATGCTTCTTTTTAGTTCACCTGACAAAAACCAGACAAGGACATTGAGAAGAGTTTAAACATTTTTCAACTATTTTTTCAGTTATTTTTTCCTTACATTTTTTATCTAAAAGCTCAAAAATTAGAAGTCAACATTTTGTCCACATCTGCTAAAACATGCTGTCAACTTATGTCAATTTTTATTGTTTGGAGTACAGTTATTTTTAGAAGAATTATATTTAGGGGTGTGTTAAACTAGCCTGTTCACATTGCACACTACTGCTTAATACTTCTGACAGTAGCTTGTTGTCTTTCTTTTATGGCCAACTTAAAAAACAACATTAAGAGAACTACACTCTTGAGATCAGCGAGGAGCTCTAGAAGTTGTTTAATGGCTGAGTGAGTGCAACTACTATTTCAAGCAGTAACGTGGATTGCAGAGGTCAGCAAGGGCTGAAGTGAAATGTTCACTTCAATTAGTTTCTAATACCTTAAGTTCAAAATGTTCTGACAAAGAGCAACTTATGAATTCCATGAAATATCCATTATATGCATGTCACAACAGACCATTAAAGTGACTCAAGGCTCTTCAGCTACTAAAAAAGCAGCAGTCACACAACATCTGCAGAGATCTTTTTCTCCATGACAGCAGCTGTCAATCTGAGGGGTTTTTAATGTTGCACTGAAGCACAATGTCCCCTTATAGATGAGGCTCTCTCAGGGGCCAGTTCGGGTAGGTGACACAGACCAGGGATGGAAAATGCTGAGGTGAGAATAAAGGCATTAGATGGCATCCTCTAAGGGAAGGGCCATCACTGCCCTTTAGAAAAGCAGCATTTTTGGATACCTTCCTTTCTCTGCTGAAAGACAGTGAACCTATTGCCTCTCTACATTCCTCATTCTCAGCTCTGTTCTGCAGGTATGCACAGAGGTACAACTGAGCAGGGACAGTCAAACCAAGGCAGTGTTTCTCAAACTGCAGTAAACAGATGCTCAGCAGCTTCAAGGGAAAAGGTTTAAAAACCACTTGTAGAAAAAGTTTGATATACACTCCCATTAGCTGCATCACAGCAGTGAAGGTTTGCAGCACACCAACAGATTCAGGAGGAGATTGCTTAAGCATATCAGGCACTGAAAATGGGGGAACAACGCTGATAGGTGTTGAATTTTTTGCTCTAAGTCACTCTGCTGCCTGTGGGAATAAATCACCTTCATAAATTCATGCTCCAGTGCAATAAAAAAAGCTGTTGGTAAATCAGCACTTATGGAGGTGCTGTATTTAGAAGTGTGAGAGGGAAATACTGTGACTTTAAACTTAATACATGCAGGAAAGAACATGATCTTTCTGATACTGGAGTTTGGTGAAGGAGAGAAGTTTGTTATCACAATGAAATGTGGTTCCACAGTATATCAATTCTCATTTCCCTATCAAGATGTGATATGACAGTTAATGGTCAACTTAATTTTTGTCTGTTCCCGAACAGCATTCAGACTACCAATATTTTATTAAAAAAAAATTAAATTACCCAAAGTGCACCCAACCACCTAACTCCACACTGAAATATAAGGAGGAAGGGAGGTATAAACAAAACAAAATCACCAGTAGTGTTTAGTTTGAGGCATACTTAGATTTTCTGTTAAATTCACTAAGAGACACTGGCTCAATTTCCACAGACCTAAGTGTATCAGCTTTTATGTAAAAGATACATTTTTTCAGCAGCACACAGACAGCTTTATTTTTACAGAAAATCCCAACCAACAAAAACAAAAGCATCAAAACAATAAATTGAAAACAACTCCACCCCCACCTTGCTTTTACTTATATGTTGTGCCAAGAAACTTTTCATTGCATACAGTTTGGACAAATTTGACCATACTGTTCAAGCCTAGATCTAATACAACATTTACAGTACACCTACATGGACAGTTGAAGACAGCTGTCTGTTCATGTCTGGAAATGAGGCAGCACTACCTCAGCCCCATCATATTGCCCACAACAGTGTGGACTGCCTTTCAGAGAAAAAATCGCTTTTATCCTCTTCCAGATTACTAACATATTGTATGATATGAACCTAGAATCTATGAATAACAGTAAACACAGGTAAACTTTATATTCCATCCGTTTTCTAGTTTTCATCTGTCAGATTTAAACCTACAGGTAATCTCTATCCACTGAAGATGAACTCGATTGCTTACATTCTTTCCTTCAAAAAGTGAAGCAGCTGTTCTTATTTTCTCTTACAGAATGTGGCCAGGAGACAGGGTACCCATCTTTGACATTGGGTCTGTCCCCTACAAAGCAGAAGGTTTGATTTTCTGGGAGTTCACAAGCATACCTCCTACCTCCTATGGGGGACAACATATATATGAAAAATACATTATAGACAGACACAAATTGGAATACTATTCACCTTGCCTCTGCCATTGTTCCACTAAGCACAAAACAATTCAAGATTCACAAGAACAGAAAAAGATCAAACATTAGTGTATGACTCAGCAGTTAGGACACACAATGCATCTGCCAGATCTTATATTTTTAAAACAGATCTGCATGTCACTTATTAAATCTTATCTCCAAGGTTTGCATAATTCTAGCCAAAATTCATACATGTACTACAGTGAGAACAACATGTATAAATTTTCATTAAGAAAGTTCAGAAAAAAACTCCACACCAATCTGAACAATATGATTATTATAATTATATAAAATAATGTTTGAAAAATAATGTTGAAATTGTCCCCATTTTTTGAAGCGCCAGAACTCTGTGCACTTAACATACATTCTATTTCTACAAGGCTCCAGATATTTCAACATTCCAACAGTCACACACAATATATATTTTTCTGAAGTGTTTCTTTTGAATCAAAGTACTGTTCCCAAGAACAGGTGAATCAGGCTTCTCTGCAATCCTTTCAAAAGCAGTGTCCAAATGGTTGCTCTTGTTTCAACATGAAATCAAAATCATCTATCATTTTCTCTGCAACTCCAGCTAAGAGGTAGCTGAGGACTCTAAAAATAAAGCTAACAGATGTGTCTTGGGCTCTAAACTGACATAATATCTTGAAAATTAAGCTAAAGTGCTAACCTGCAAAAATGGTATACATGCAAGCTGCAAGGAAAAAAAACCCCAAACATTAAAAGCTTCATGTTGGAAGACAGACTTTTGAGGAAGGTTGGAAATTTAGGTTAAAGAGTATTATAGTGCATGTTTGAAAGTGCTGCAACATCATCTCATGAATTCCTGAAAAAAGGAGACATAAAACAGGTAGAGAAGAATCTGTCCTTAAAAGTCTTTCAGCCTATTAGAAAGTTACCATCAAGCAGAGTTCTTAGCTCTCTCTAGCAAACATGTATCAAAATAAAAACTGACCAAAAACCAGAACAGTACTGCAACAACCAACATGTTTTTATGACTGCATTACACAGCTCTTAAAGCTTTTTTCCCAACTGTCTCTATTTTAAACCCACATTTTTATCTCTTTGCCTAATAAAACTAATTTTTTTTCTAAAAAGACTCTTTCTGTAATGTCACAGTTTCAAAAATTACTATTCATAAAGAGACTCATTATAATCAAGGATGGACTAGAATATCTATAATCAGCATATAGTTTAGGATTCAAAAAATCTGAAACACTTATTTCTTACCATATTCAGGCCCAAAAATCAGTCCTGGTAGCCAGTGCTCCATATGTAAGCATTGAGCTACTGGAAAGCACTTATATTTCTGAAAATGCCCAGACACAGAAGATGACCCATTTAGATTTCTATATACAAATGGCTTTGCTTTTCAATGTATTCTCAGGAACAATGAAAAATAAAATTAAGGGGCTGTTTTATGTGACAGAGCAAGAGACTGAAAATATTAGAAGTAACAACATTTTTTCTCTACCATTAAGTTAGTCCACATAAAACTTCTTACCAAGTATTACTTTAGGACAATACTGATCATTAAGCAGCTAATTCCCATGGAAACTCTCTAATACCTAGGCAGAGAGCATGGTGTGAGAAGCTGACAGAAGCTCAGAATGAATAAACATTTTAGGTCACAAATTTACACACATTTATTAAGATGTCCCTTCATCGGGCCACAGCAATCCACTATGAGAAGGTCATTCCAAGTATCACATCCTATGCGGTATTAAGCAAATCATCAGACACCCAAAGGAATGTTCCACAGGTTTTGGACTTTTGGAAACCCTGATCAGACCTCTAATGAATAAACAGATAGTAAACTTATGAGGAACCTATAGCTTACTAGAAGACAGCCTATAAATATATTAGTGCTTTAAGAATCTATGAAATATGATAGATCTTAAGAATCAATCCCATCTACTTCAATTGATTTCTTTTCCTTTTGATGTAGTATCACCACTATTAATTTTTTAATGAATACTGCCAGTACTTGGAAAGATTTGAGCACCACTCTGAACTACTCTGAACTTTCCTGCGGATAGGACAGATGACCATATAGGAGGAATACAAAACTTAAAGAGCTCAAATACATGTATTTCACTTGTCACTCCAGAATAAAATGTGTTGACTAGCAACAGGTATGGAAGAGAGGTCCAATCCTCCTCCCACAAGAACTGGTCCTCTTTTAGACCAGTAATATAAACAAAAATCTTTTTCCTTGCTAACAAAACTTTGTCCATTTTCTAGACAAAGAAATAAAATATTTATACTTAGAAGTAGAATGGATAAAAGTCTAGCTAAATTGGCTAGACACAGGTAATTCCTAATATCTGACTTCTATTACTGGAAACATCATAGCTGGTAGACAATATATTCTTTTTGGACTGAATTGTACAGAATCTCTCCCTGTAGCATGGAACTTGTTGAAGGCAGATTTGCTTGAAGTTCATTTCTGTGGGAAACAGAAGCTGTTAACTTCTTTATAATTCGGGGAACTTTTTTTAGTAGACCACTCATGCTAGCCAGAGCCACAGAATGCATCCTGTTGTCTTGCCTGGGAACATAGACAGCTTCCAGTGGGTGCCACACTGGGAGTTTCCGTGGCCCAACAGTCTTGAATCTTCAAGACTGTGGACTAACTCTGCATATGACTGATATGTGTATGTATTCTGCAGAATAATGCCATTCCTCAGCTACAGTGTAGGGCCCTGCAACACCACATATTGTATAGAGTTTGGTCCATTTTCACAAGGGTAAATTTGGACCAAACTGCAATGCCAGAAACTTTCATTATCATCTCTACAGTAGTCTAAGCCACCTATCACTTCTCATAAATTAACTGTAAGATAATTCTTCCTCCTGCTGTGAAGAGCATCTGAGCATAGGACATTCGAGGTTGCCCAAAAGAGGAACAGCCAGAGCAGTTTGCCCAGAGTAGGATATAACAAATACCACTATCCTGTATCACTCCCAGAGACCAACATTTGCCATACTGGGTAGCTGGGTGGCATAGGAGTGAAATTTCCTTCCCCACAAATCAGACAATTTTTGTAAAGCCCTTGTTCCTTAAGAGAGGCTTCCAAAGAAAGAGCACCTAAGACAAACTCAACTTACATTTTCACTTGTGTTCTCAAACTTGCTGTGTTTCACAACTGCACATGGAAACACAGTTGGGAAAGTTTGACAATCACAGCCTTCTCCTTTAATATTAACAAAAGGCAGAACCAGTAGAGAGTTAAAAGACCTCTCTAAGCATTTCTGCACAGACATTCAGTGGCTAGTGGCTGAACAAGATTTAACAAGTTAAGCATTTCCTTTTTTTACTGAAAAGCTGACTTTGCATGCCACTTTTAGTAGTGCTGGTTAAACTACTTAAGTTCCCACCTATTATCAAGTTATTAATGACTCGTGATTTTCCCTTTTTTTTTTTTTTTAATTACTTGAAGGCCTGTTTCAAAATCACTATGGAGGGTACAGTTTTGTTTCGTGATAATGAGAACCTTTTGTAGAAAACCACTTATCTGGTACAGCTGATCTGTCTGACAATCTACATGATTGAGCTGCGTGTGCCTGGAAGGTAAAAGATTCTCAATCCATGAACAGTGTCATGTTGGAGAAATATATCTAATATATATCTAATTTTGGCTACTCTAGCCATTACATCAGAACTGGCAACTGGGAGCTGCTGGACAAGCCCCTTCAATATAATATTTAGCATAAATATGACCACTAAAATATCTTATCTAATCACTCTTTCAGTTTTCCATAACCCGTGCATCTACTATGCACTGCAGATGCCAGACTGAAGAGTTACTCTGAAAGAGGACTCCACACCCAAAAAGTGGCCTCATAAATTTGCTGGACTGGTGTAAAACAGCTTCCCTTTATACATCAATTTTTATTCATGATTTTTCAAACTTCCCATCCCCATGCTACAAGCCATTTCCATATCCAATCTATTGATACAGGAGTTATACTTGTTATCCCTCTGTTTTGGACTGTTTCATTTTGAGTAAAATAGTTCATTACATGAAACAGCCAGAAAATTATTCCAAACCTCAAAATTATTTCAGCTTATACATTTTACTTCAGCTACAGAAAGCTGAGATCACCTCACTGCAATGAAAATTAATTAATTTGAGCAGTCACCTCTGATGAGAAAGAACAAAGTTCAAATTATTGGTTTGAAGCAAGTAAAGCAAGGAGTTTAAGCTGGTTCTGTGTGTTCGAGAGAAATAGTCCAACAGTGAATGACAGATACACAGATACATACGTGTATCGACAGAAGTACAGGTACATTTAGCAGACATAGTCTCAATTCCCTTCTCCTCCCAAAAAATGTATGGCTTCAATAAATTGCCTCCTAACTGCAGAAGGGTTTTTGCTTTTACATCTGCTGTTGGAGAGCTTAAAATCACATGTATTTTATAGCCCACTCCTTACTTTCTTTCATTTCCTTGGGTAAATAATTCAAATCTTTTCACTGAAAAACTCTGCCATATCCATATATCAAACTCTTTACAATACTGTGATTTATCTCTTTTAAACTAATTGACAGTTAATAATGCACTTGGAATAGAGGATAAGAATTAATGAATTTGTATTCAATGGCAGTTCCTCCTCCGGTTTTTTGCCCACTTCTGATTACAGCTATAATTTGGATAACAGTACCTTATCAAACTATAATAATGCTCAATTTTTTTGTTATATTAATACTGTTAATTTAGAAACGCTTCAGACATATAAATAGAAACTTATTTTCTGCTTCCAAAACACACTGGGTTTGCATATACTGACAAGCAATTTTACATGTCATCCTGCTGTCCTTTCACAAAGCTTGCTTAGAAGCCTCAGGTCACCTTTCCAGTATTTGTGAATTTGATTGAATTGTTTTAAATCCTTAGTAAAGAATTCTACTTTATGAATGAAACTCTACAGATGACTAATAAAAGCTATTGAACAGCTCCTGTTCAATATTTAAGAGAAAAAAATTAAATCTCTTATAAGTTAATATTTCTGTTAATTCCTCTCAGAGATTTTTGTGATGCATGAAAATATTTTTCATCTCATATCATGGCTTTTTCATTTAATAGCTTGGTATGAGGAATCTTCAATTACACCTTTTAAAAGTGTATGCAAATTAGAACTACATTAAAATTTAATCCCCTATGCTACTATTGCAATCAAAACTCCTGGTAGATTAGTGAGGCACATTTGTCATTGCAGAAGCCATCACTACTTGTGATTTCAGTTATTTCAGTGACTTCAGTTGGTACTACTGAGTCTACCATCAGTCTTTGTTGTCATCACATACTTTTATCTACATGCAGTTGCAATTGCAAGGATGAGAATTATGTGTGCATGTTTTTTTCATTAAGAGCACCCAACAGTTTCCAGACCTGTCCCTTACACAAACTCTATGAGACCACTTGCAGACTACTGGAAACTCTCCTTCAGCAACTTAAAATCTATTGACCAGTTTTCTACCAAATTTGTTTTTGAAAAAAAGAGACAAATAGAGATCTCTATTAAGACTTCCAGAAAATGAATACAGCTTACCAGAGAGCAGAAAAAAAAGGGGGGGAAAGACAGTACAAGTGCCTTAGCTATAAAAAACCTCTTCAACAGAATTTAATGCCTTTTATTATATGCCTAAAACCTACACCTGGCTTTAGAATAGATTCCTGTTTTCTAATAAGTTTTAAATGTCATACTGCTAGGGCATTTACAATACTTTACTTCTGCATGGAGTCAGCTGTCAGAAGACTAAATTCATGTGGCAACCACAGCATCTAACTGAAACATCAACCAACAAAAAGGTATAAATTCATGGAAAATTATCCATGATTTCTGTTCTTTGTTAAGTGGTTTGCTAAAATGTGACTACAGTTGTTTGTTATTCTGTAGTTCTTTGAATGTATAAGGTAATTTATTACACCAACAGACTAGTATAAACAAGCTGTCTATATAGCTTCCCCCAAAATACAGGCAGGCATTTTAAAAAATGTATACACTTTTGACAAAATTTTCTGTCCTTTAACTGATTTTAAAAAACATTTTTCAGAGACTTAGGAAAACCAATATAAATTTGTAATTATGCTAATTAAGTTTATATTCCCGGAAGTCTATAATTAGTTTTGCTGCCTCTCCGACACAGCATTCGTTCAGCTCATGCTGTAAGATGCAGTTCACAGCACTGCATATGTAGCTGAGTAGCTCGAAGAAGCTGCACAGCTTCCGTCCTCTAGGGAAGAGGTGGCTCTGCAACAAATATTATTTGGTTTGCAAAATCATCAGAAATAAGTACAACAGTCTAAGTTGTTCCAGTCTTATCCCATATCATTCTTTCTTTGAAACCACACCTTGTAAACATGAAATATATAGCATGTAATCTGTGTCAGACAACCTCAAGATTCCTTCCAAAAAAATTAAAGAGACTGATTCACAGATGTATTGGAACAGAGAACTCTTTTTGCAATCTGGCGCCTTGGTATCTTTCAGAATCCGGGACACAGTCCAAAATAACAAAAAACTAGAAAAGAGGTATTATCACCCTTGCAGCAGTCAGAGGCTCCAAGGTGGTAGAAATAGCTGAGCGCGAGTTATAAAATGTGCTTCAGTCTCCAAGCAGCTAAATTAGAGTACACGGAGATGCATCAGACACACAGGCAGGTGCTTATAAAAGGGTCCAATCCAAATGCAGCAGGAGTAACATGAGAAGACTTACATCATGATACCTTTTCTCAGCAGCCAAAAGCATACGAACAAAGGCAAAAAAAACTTGTTTTCTTTCAAATGCTGTATTTCCCACAGACAATAGAACTTCATATTTTTGTTCGATCCTCTGTCTGATAAGTATCATGCCTTTTTTTTTTTCTCCTAACTGCAGACTTACAGATCTTGGTGGATGAGAAGTGAGTGAATATGCAAGTGGGCCGATGGCTATATAGAGTATTAAAAAACACAGATGAAAACCTAGAATGAGCAGGGTTATATGCATCATTTTCTGTGGGGAAGAAAAACCAGCCAAAAGCACAAGGGTGTGAGATAAATCACATCTATCGTGGAAAGCAAGAAAAAAAAGAACTATGAAAGAGCAAGTAAAGGGAAAAGAAAGTAAGATAGAATACATTAAAAGTAGAGAGAAACATATTTTATGATTAACTATAGGGAAGAAATAGACCAATGTGAAGGAAAAATTGTGAAATGTTGAGTTAAAATTTAATATATTGCACCCCAAATTGTGAAGCAAATCAGTCTCAAACAGGAAGTGTTGAGCGGGTGTGATGGGTGTTTCTCCACTTGGAAACTGGTTGGCTGAATCCAACCATATTTGTCAGAGGTGTAGAATGCTCAAAGATACCTATAAAATGCTAAGTTCATGAAATCAAGATGCTGTGATTGTCCTGACCAAGGGAAAGGATTCAGAATGCGTTAACACCCTGTCAGACATTAGATGATCCACAAAACGATGAGACTACTAAAAAAATTCCATTAGGGCTTATAACCATTCTCAAGATTAAAAAAAAAAAAAAACCTGAACAAACCCACACACAAAAACAAAAAACAAAACAAAAGAAAAAAAAAAAAAGAAAAGAGGTAACAGCCAGGCTTCTATTGCTCAAGGGATCACTCTTTTAAAATACTTCTTCCTCTTTCCTTTTATGGGGGAAAAAACATGGTAATACTTGGTATAGTATTTACTACTAGGAGTAATAACAAACAGGTTTTGAAAGGCTCTCTTGATTTGTACAAAGGGAGACAGTTTTACCTTCCTTTGGAAAATTAAAGCAAGAGAAGCAAAAAGCCTACAAGGAAAAGCAGCAGTGAAAAAGCTGGATAGAAAGCAAAGCCAAGCAACCCAGAACACCTTCCACCCACTACTTCAGTCTGCCTCAGAACCAGCAGCATTCAATGCATAACATAACACATTTTGTGGAACTCAGTTAAAAGAGAACATACAGCATACAGTAATCAATGAGTGGAGCTTTTTAGAAAACCTGGACCATTCTTTCAGTTTGTTTTATACTGATCAACCCCTTCTTGAAATTACAAATATGCAGTTGATAGTCAACATGAGCCAGTGTATTAGCTCAACACAAATGACCAGCAGCAACTCCTCAGCTTTTTTGACAAAACCAGATTTTAGATCATGGTCTATATTAGCCAGCTACACTTTTAAAGCATAGGCAAGCCAGTTTTTCACACCCAGAAGTGACATCAGCTTTCTTGATGGAAATTAATCTTCCCTACTATTTAAGCAATGAGAAACTTCAGACAGTATTGCCCTGAATGCCTTCTCATGTATTTGCTTATCTACTGCTGCTGGTACCAGAATCGCAGTTAATTTAAACCAGTAAGTAATTTTTGTAGGTTCTACAAGAAATACATCTAGAATCCCAGATGATTACAGTTCACTGGCAAGCAAACTCAGATGCTTGGACACAACATAGTTGAAGATACTTAAGTCAACTACCAAAGCTTTGTGAATCAAACACTTAAAATTCAAGGATAACAAGGCAGAACTAGTTTAACGATTTTCAACATAGTTCTCCAGAAAAAATATCACAAACTGGTTCACAGTCACAGCATCACTATCACAAAATAGACCTTAAAATTTTTCACTTTTCAGGAAGCACACCTTTCAACTTCAGACAATACCTGCGATCTGCATGCCAAGAGAAAAAGGAATGCAGTCACATTGAATCGGTTCCCAAATACTGCCAATAAACCAATTGACTGCAGTGGAAGAACCACTTTTGATATTAATAAGCAGTGATTCATGTGAAACATCATATAGCTTTCCTTACTTATAGATTCATCATTCATAGATTTAAGATGAAAAAGTCAGCTCATTACCATATGAAATGCTAGTTCAATGTAGCATATTTCAGCTGTTGGAGATGCAAACAAAAGGTCTTGGTATCAAAATGTGTGGGACTTTTCTTTAATTTCTAGCATACCAAGACATAGCATACCTGTGTCTAACAGAACAGATCCTAATGCAGCACCTTGCTCCACTCCATGCTATCACCACTTTCTATATGCCCTCTACGTTTATTCCATCATTTTTTAAAAAACCAATGAAACGAAGTGATATCTCCTCAAGCTAAGAAAACAAATGTTTCAAACCGTGACTGCTGAAAAGAGTGGAAAATCCAAAGTAGAGCATTTAATCAGATTAAATGCCGCTGTGTTACAATTAGATGTCACTGTGTGCTCACTTTAATTCTGAAAGCACATGCAGCTCGAAGGGGAGTCACGGCACTGTACCGCTTCAGGTGCAAGTGCGTGCAATGCACACAGCCTGGCGCTGCAGCCAGCCCTGGGCCGGTGCTCCGTGCTTCCCATCCCTCCTGCCCGCGGGCGCGCAGGAAGGCTTTCGGCAGCGGGCTGGGAGAAGTTGGAACCTACGCGCTTCTCCTCGCTGCCGGCCATCCCCCGCGATCTCCAAGCCCTCCTAACAATAGTACCAGTGTTCCAGCGGGCAGCTCTGCCCTGGAATCGGACCGAATCCTCCCCTGCGCTCCGACTGCCGGTCCCGCCGCCCGTCCGCACCTCTGC
>VXBR01010759.1:457914-471228 GCA_013400215.1 Cisticola juncidis
TCGGGGGTGACAAACAGGGGACCTGGGGGGGCCGAGCTCCCCGCTCCGCTGCCCTCTGCCGAAAAGACGGCGAGGACGCTTTTCAGAAAGAAGTGGGCGGCTGGGAGCTGGCCCCCGGCTTTTGACTATTTTCCCCTGCCGCCCCGCGAAGTGCAGGCGAGCGCTGGAGGAACTTCCAAATACGGCGCCGCTTTGCATGCTGGAGCTTGTAGTTCTGCTATGGAATCCTGAAAGGTTAAGCACTCCCAGGGACCAAGGGGGATGTTACCCCATCAAACGCCGGTATATCTCGTAAAAGACCACAATTCATCCTTTAGAGTGTGTTCTGTCTTTTAACGAGCCACAATTTTAAGACGCAGCCCCAACCCACGGGCTGCGGGGGAAGGAACTACTCGAGCCCTGCGGAGCTGCCAGGACCTGCCCGTCCCGTCATCCCCCGCGCCAAGATGTCGGCGGCGATCGCCGCGCTCGCCTCCTACGGCGGCTCTGACTCGGAGCCCGATTCAGAGCCCGAAACCGATGGCGGCTCCCAGCGCTCCGCCGCCGTGCTCGCCAGCCGCGACGCTGTGCTGCACCTCCGGCCGCCGCCCGCCGCGCCCCCGGCCCTCGCCGTCGATGCGGCCCCGGAAGTAGCCGTGAAGGTAGGCAACCTTCTAGGGCCTGGGCCGCCCGCCTGCCCGGCGTTGTGTCCACACCGCCGGCCTCAGGACCATGCTGGGGACAGCCCTGGAGCAGCCCCAGGCTGGGGAAGCGGGGCGGAAGGGGCGCGGTGCCGACAGGGGTGCGTTGCCGCCGCCTGGCCCTGCCCTGCCTTGCCTTGAGGAGTGGGGGTCGGAGCTGTGGAGGGGAAGGCGTGTGTCGGGGGGCTCCCGTGCGTTATAGCTGCGGGGGTTAAGTTTATCAAAGCGTGTCAGCTCCATCTCAAATCGTGCCTTGATTACAGTTCCTTAGATATTTGTTTGCTGTTCCCAGTATGTTTTTTCCTGGGTGGTTTTCCCGGGTGTTGGGGTGATGTCGGTGCTTGATAGGGTGGCTGCAACTGGACCCTGTTCTAAAGGGCAGCCTGAAAGCTGGTTGGTGCTTCTACTTCGTGATTGCTGGGGGAACCTTTATTTTCCAAGTTGAGTATCACATTGGCTCACTTTTGAGATACCAGAAAGGGAGGGAGGAGGATGCTGTTTTAGCTGTGGTATTTTTTTGTACAGATAACAAATTTCTAATCAAAAGCAGGCACCATAACTGTCGTTGTTACTGTCTTGCTGTCACATGCTCAGAAAAGTTTCTTGAGGCAGATAGGTTCTTTCACTTTGCTGTCATTAGTTAATTAATATTCCATCACAATTTATAATTTTTTCTGTAGGTGTTGTATTGTATATAGTGACTACATTTATCTCTTAGAGGCTTGGAAATCTGGCTTCTCAAGTTGCAGGATCCAGCAGGCTGTCTTGTGCACATTTCACAAGAAACACTAATTCATATCTATAATATTTCCTGCGTGTTAGTGGTAAGTGGCAAGTAGCACTGGATGTGCTTTCCACCATGCTTCAGCCTGTAGGAAGCAACAGGCTTTCCCTTTGCCATGCCAGCACAAAGGTTTATGTAGTTGCTCAGGGACTGAAGTCAGGGAACTGATCTGAATTTTAAAAAAACACAACTCTGGTGAAGTTATTTGTCCTCAGATGCATTCCTTGATCTGGTTTGCATAAATGCTGTGCTGGTGTAGATAAATCTCCAGTGCCAGTGCAGAAACAAGCAGCTGAAGAAAAGAGTTAGGTGTCAGCAGCAGTGCAGTTCAAAACTGTTTGCCAGGCTGTGCTCTGGAATGGGTATCCACCATCACATCCAGGACTGTCTCTGCCTCAGACAGTATGCTAACTAAGATGAAAAGGCTGTGAGGCTTTTCAGTATCAAGATGTTTGATTATAATGTTAATAACTTTTACTTGTGAACATAGAGGAGGTGCATATAACTGCAAATAGCAACAGTGTCAAGCTGAAGCTTTCAGAACACAGCATACTGGAGCTTCTTTTAGCATCACAGCCTACTCTGAGTAGCAACAGTGATTTCTTTGTAGGATTGTATCAGGCTTTCTCTTTGGACTTTTAGGGTTCAAGAAATAACTGCAGGTCTCAGGTGCCACATGTTCCCAACACCTTCCATATCTAAAAATGGTAGCATCCCACAGGTCAGCAGTGGAAGCTTGCCAAACACCCCTCACAAATTTACCCAGATTCTTTAGAATTAGAAAGCCCTTACTGAATAGAAGTGGAAGACGTGTTTTGAGTGCAAGTCACAAGTCCTCTGGAAAAACAGGAAGCTGAGTACGCAGGAAAGCAAAGTTGCAATTCATTATTATCACTTCACTTGTGCAAATGTTTTGACATGAATAAAGATGAACTACTCTTAAGTGCTTATTTATTGCACAAAGAACCAGGAATAGGAAACAAAAGATAATGGTAAGAAGGGAGCTTAGAAGGGTTAGTTATACAATAGCTATAACCACAGCTTGCATTTTTGGCAGTTGAGAGTACAAACGTTAAATGGTTAGTGTTCTGCACTCTGTTTTACCTGTTTCTGGTTCAGAATTTTGGCTTGTTAACTGGCATAGACCTTAGACTTAGGAATGCTTTAAACAGGAATGGGTCCTCACTTTCTGTAATAGCAGACATCGTTGTTGGCACGTTCAGCTGACAGCATTTGGGCTACTGAAGTGTGCATATCAAATATAGCCCTAAGATGCTACTCCAATATATATTTCATTTTTCTATAGAACCTTCTGAGCCCTTGTTTCAAAGTACGTCACAGTTACATAAAGTCACATTTCTGTGAAAATAATTATTCTGTAATTGAAAGCTGAACTAATGGTTGGTAACTGTGTTCTAAAAGTTTGAGGGGCTGGCTTTTGTTAGACCCTCTTCTTGCAGTCTACTTCTTGAAATAGGCCTGTTGCTGATCTTGTTGTTAAATTGCTTATAATAGATAACAGCTATAATTATTGTTGACTCCAATCCACTAATACTTTACTCTCATTCTAAACTGGAAAGCCCACTGTGTGAAAGTTGCATGTTTCTGTTACTGTTTTTATCACCACTAAAATCACTTGAAGGAAGACAACAGAGGATGAAAGTTTGTGGTTCTGGTCCCTTCATGCAGAAAAAGATAGGTTGTGACTGCAGGATATTCAGAGAGGGCTGAAGAAGGTTTCTGCTTCTGTATGAGGAAGTATTGAGAAGGCCAAAATGGACAGCCAAGATGTAAAGTATGTTAGACACCTACAAAATCATTAAATGGCACAGAGAGGGAGTTAAATACTTCCTGTCTCTTCCATTACAGCAACCATAAGCTGTCCAGTAGGAGTTAGGTTCAAAGCAAATCAAAGGATGCAGCTCTTCATGCAATGTGTAGTAGGGTGTGTTGTCATGCCAAGTGTGTTGAAGAATTTTGCATTGTTAGAAGGAGAATCTGGACAAGTACTGGAAGAGATCCATTGAAGAATGAGCTGTCAATAAATACACACATTTCCTTAAATCTCACCAAGACCTGAAAATATTTGGCTGTTGGAAGAGTGCAGAAGTATCATATACCCTTGCTCTGCTCTTACTCTGCCCTAGATGCCAGGTTTCCATAAGGTGGATGTTTTCTTTTGTGGGAACAATGGACAGGTTAGTCAAGATATTTTTTTTCTCCAAATACATCATCAAGCAGTAGGTAAGCATGGCGGTGTTGTAAATAGAGACTGTTCAAGAAAGGGAAGGGAACCCAGTTGCCAACAACCAGGCCATTGTTCAACCAAATTATAATTAATTTTCCTAGAGTTTCTACTTCTATGAAAAAAATCACCCAGTTTTACCTTCACTCTCTAATTATAGATGTAGAAGGAAATTCAGGAAATTGTACTTTCTGCGAAAAAAATCACAGGAAACATCACAAGTATAAGCTTTGCTTTTGAGAGAACAATTATTGTTTGATCTCTGTCCAGGGTAAGACTCAGATTGGAGCAGATTTTATGATATTTCTCTCCAGTATGCCTTTAAGTAGTCTTAAGGAGAGGACATTTAACTGGGTTAAAATAACAAGGCTGGTCCAGTCGAGTACAGGAACTGGAGGATATATGTTGCCTTTAATGTGAGAAGGGATCAGAAGTGTCAGTTCCCTTTGAATGTAGTTTACCTTTGACACTATGCAGGTTTCCAGAAAAGTTTTACAAAAGGGCAGGAAATAGACAGCAGTCACACTTCTTCATGTTTTTTAAAACCTAATCCTGCCAGCTGTGGAGGGAAGAAAAATACACATTGGCATATGCTAATTCTGTAGCAGTGACTGAGTCCCGAGACTTGGAAAGTGTTACTTGTTAGCAATGTTTGTCTTCTTTGTCATGATGGGTATTCCAGCTTTCTTTGACACACAATATCTTGTTGGGAGTAATGTTTACAACTTGTCCTGCAAGATCCAGGGAATCTAGCCTAGTTCAACAAAACCATTTAGCATATGCTTTTTTTGCTGGTTTATTCTTATTCTGTTGAGGTTAATGAGGCGGTCATTTACTGTTAGGAGGACATGAATGGGTAGAAAGAATAAAAACTGATAACTGCCATGTGTTAATGTTGGAGCTTCACTGCAAATGCTGTTTATCTCTTGGGAATAAATTTGTAAATCTTTAGAATGTGATAATGTGCATTTGACAGCCCAAGTGGTTTAAGCAGGAATTGATATGTGACAAACTGCTTAGTCACATAAGTCCCAGTGGCTCCTGGGATGCGGTCTTAATTTACCACATTTTAATGTGATTGATAATTAAAACTAATTAAATGTTATGCAAAGCAGCCTGCCCTTTTTACCTGTTTGACTAACTAGTAATGACTTTACCTGGGGAAATGGAATGTTGTAGGTTTATTATCTGAAATGTCCAGAAAAAAAACCAACAAAAAACCTCCCAACATATAGACATTAAAACTCTCTGCTTGCATGAGATGAAGCTGGAAAACATAAGCCACATTATATTCTTTCTAAGGAACAGAATCACCATCCAGTGTTGCAGTACCCAGTGCACCTTGGTCTTTTTATTTAAGGCTTCACTTTATTGCCTGTTACAGGGATTTTGCCACCGTTTAATTATTTTTTAACTTTTTTTATTATTATTGAACTATTTTTTATGCTGTAAATTAAGTGATTTTCATAAAAAGTAACACTGTTGTTTTATGGCATTTACATAGGAGGTTTTTTGAAGAAAAAGAGGACTGTGCCATGTTTTAGGAACCTCTTAAGGAGGAAAGTTAATCTGATGTACTGTATTTGCAGTCTAAAATCCTTTCTATTTCCTGTCTTCTTTCTTATACTTAAAAGTGGCCAAGTTTTGTGGTAGGACTGAGGGAGCATGCCTTGGAAGGAACCAGACATTCAGTGATCTCTGGGGAGTTATAATGAAGCACCTCCTTGTGCACTTAGCATCAAAAGCTTCTTTCTGTCTCAAGACAGATTCCTTAGGCAATGCCAATACTTCAGAGTACAGCCCTGTTTGCCATTCCCCTGTAATAGTGTGATTGTGTTTCGTTAAACAAGAGGTGCGAAAGGACAGCATTTAACTATTGAAAGAATCTTTTCACCGATGTTCACCTCTGAACTGCAAAGCAAACTGATATTGCAAGTAAGTAGACATCACACCTATTAAAAAATCGCAAAAAACACAACCAACACAGTAAGTAGTTTGATGAAATTACTTCATCTGCCTCTTTTTGCCTTTTGTCAGCAGCGATTCTTGCATCTCTCTGGACAGTCATTCATTCAACCTGTCTGCCAAACTTTAGTGGATCTGTGGAGTGAGCATTTTCAGTTCTTGGTTGTCCTTATTTCTGCAAAGTTGTATAATCTGAATCTCTTCTGTGGTGAATTAGGTTGCTCATTTTTTTCTATTCAGGTTGTATTTTCTTAGGCCTTTGATCATGTTTTTTTCTTTTGAACACTTTTCAGTAGCATGTGTCTTAATTGCCATGTGGTGCCCAATGTAGCGACTGTATTTCAGCTGGGTGTTTTTTACTAGTGCTGAGAAATGCAGAGAGGTGCCACATAGAGCTCAGTTTGCAGCTTCTTTCTATTATGTTATTCAAGACAGCCATATTCAATAAAACATAACTTCTTAAAACCTTAATTCTTTGTTTCCAGGTTATATGGGGTGTACAGCCCTTTAATGATATGACAGCATGCCATAAAGACCATATTAATACACTTTCTGAGTTGCAGCAAAGACTGCTTCTCTGCCAGTCATACAGCTGAACTTTTTCTTCAGAGGAACACTGTATCTGTTTGAGAGCTTTTTGACTCTCCCTTTTTATGGTTCCTGTGCCTCTGAGAGTGGAAGAGATCTAGGGTAATACTTAGCCCTTCACTAAAATCACAGAGGCCCTCCTCTTTCAGCTTAACTACTGATCATTTCCCATCCCACAGAGCCACTTGTGTCACACTTGGCACATGAGCTACATGATGGATTGCTCACCTCAGGCTTTTAGATTAATCATTCCTATGACCAAAGGAAAAGCTACAGCACAGCAGAGAGGTGATCTCTTAGATTACCTTATCTCAGTCACAGCTCTGCCAGACTGCTGCTCCTGTGATCCCTTCCCTGTTAGCTGGAGCTGTGGCAAATGCATCTGGAATGTGTGCAGTTAAGGCTGTTGCTTGCATAAAGAGGCAGTGTTGTGAGACCTGTATTACGTTTTCTTGCATTTTGGGTCCTAGAAAGATGAGTTCTGCTAAAATGGTCTTTTGGCAATGCATGCAGTTGTACCCAGAGATCTTTACCATGTGCAGAGGTTGCCAATGAATTCTTTCCTCTCATCCAGAAAAAAAAACCAAAAAAACCCCCCATAATCAAAATACCCTAATACAGATAGATTGGCAATTGGTGAAATGAATGATGGGCTAGGTTAATATTTTAAATGTTTCTGCTACCAATTAGAGTCTCATAACACTGTACAAAATGGCACTTACCGGATGTTGACCAAAGGATAATTTTTCTGCTGCAATTTGAATCGTGCCATGGACTAACATTTGGCAATATGTTCTGTCAATACTTTATATTCATATCAAGATTTTATTCTTTAAAAATATTGAGAAAGTAAAGTGGGTAGTTGGACCACATTCAAATTGTTACATAGGTGAAAGCAAAATGATGTAATGAAAAGATAACCATGATGTGCTTCAGCAGCGTGTTATGAGATTGTCATTTGATGCTCTGATATATGAAAACGTGAATAAGACTGGAGGTCTTGAGGAGCGGAGCTCTGATAAATATAACATGTGCTTCAATTTCAAGGCTCGGTGGTTTTCACACAGAAAGAATGTGCCTGTGGTGGTCTAGGAGTGAACATATTGTGTGGCTTTCAAGTGACTCAGCACTGTTCCACCAGCAGCGAAGTAGAACTAGAATTGCTATAATCCTCCAGCAGAGGATCAGCTTTTATGGCACAATCTGTTTCTTTTCTCAATTACCAAGCAGCATATAATAGAACTTCACAGGAAGATAAGAGGAGGAAAAATAGCAGAACTGAAAAATTCTTGGCATTTTTACAAGCCTGGATTTTTTTCTTTTTCAGATTAAAGAGCAGGAAAAAAACTGTCCTAATTTCAAGTAAGATGATCACTGTTTAAATGTCACTAACCATTGATCAGATAAATTTTGCCTTATTATCAATTACATTAATTTTTTATTTTCTCAAATTTTGAGTTTTGTGGACAAGAGGTGTAGCTGGAGGAGTAAACTGTATGATGTGACTTGAAAAAGTTGTCTGTGGAAAATGCCCTCACGACATGGAGCAGTAAAAGGAAGTGTAATTTTGTAGATAATACAGGTTAGGAAGTGGTTTTGGTATGCTCCTGCCCTAACTGGAGACGTGTGGGTTTTTTGCTGAGTGACAGGATTAGGCCTGCTGTGCTCTTTGCAGGCAAGTTCATGGTGTATCAGAGTCGGGGCTGTGAATGGACCTGCAGTTGTTGACATCCAAACCCAGTGAATCAGAAAGATGGTGTGATGAGAAAAATGAGGTCAGGCTGAGAACTGGTAATGCTGAGGGTTCAGGCAAGATCAGTGCAATGGCTGGACCTGCTTGTTAAAATAATTGATAATGTGGTGAGAATAAAGCTTTCTGGTTGGACTTAACAATTCTACTAAGACAGTGGCCTTAGTAGAAAAACAATTGGATTGCTGATATCATGTTTTTGGTTTGAGTTTTTTTAACATGCTTTTATTTTCCTTTGTTGAGCAGTTTTAATCAAATATAATCAGATAACAAGCCCCAGATCTTTAGGTACTGTTTTTCCTTTCTGTGTTCTAGAGAATAAGGTTTTAAAATCTTTTAAATCATTATGCATGAGCAAGTCTGTAATTGACCTGCTGTTAAATTGGGAGAAAAAAGAGCTTCTGGGTGTAGCGTGTCAGAGAACAGCTAACAATATTAAACAATTTAAGAATGTACCATTTTGCTCTTTGAAGATACTATAATAGAAAATTATCTCACATAAACTCAATCTTGCTTTATATTAATGAAACATCTGCTAAGATTTGATTCTGTTGTGCCACTTTCTTTTGTAAGTCACAAATGGTTTGGGATCCTGTTGTAGGTAAGCACTGACTAAGCAATGATGCTAAGATAGCTTTTTCAGTATGATTACTAGGGATTTTGTCAGCATACTAACACATTCTGAGTCCTTTTCAGTTGCTATTTTTCTAGAATAAAGATACCAGAAGCAATGACAGTAATAATTCAGCAAAATATCATTTTCCTTCATTAACTGAGGTCTTGGTGAGGGGAGGGGTTCTGTTGATGTGAAAGAGCCTTCTTAAAGCTCTGAAGCCAGGTCTTTTTGGGCACTGCTACCTTATCAGCCATCTTCTTTCTTCTGTGTCTTCTGTTTCAGCTGCATGTATCATTCTGAATTTTCCCCTGTGAGTTACTTGAAGTTATTTTGGTTAATCCCTCTTTCTTCCCTTCATCCCTTCATCTATCAAATTAAATTTTTGTCACAACAGACTTGCAAATGTGTTTAGGTACTAAAGATGAATTACATTTATACCTTTCTGTATAAAAATGTACCTTTTGGAAATAAGGGATTATTGGATTCTGTGAAAATCATCGTTATACTTGATGTTTGTATGTAATGTTGATATGTAATTTTTTTTCTTTGCAACTGTCTTTCTGAATAGCTGTGATTTCTGCCTTCTACCTTTTGTACAGTTCTAGCTTTCATATCTTTATATTAAATTTGTGACCATTTTAATTTGTCCTTCTTCACAAGTCTGGTTTTCAAACATCCTAAAAAAAAGCTTTCCTTCAGTCTTGCTGCTGATTTTAAAGCTTGTGCATGAAATCTTTAAATAAAAAGAAATAGTTATTCACATGCAAAAATTTTCATGTGTTTTAGATGAGTTTCTCAGTTACTGCCTGACATTGGTTTTGCGATCAATATTTTTTAAAAATAGAAACTTTGTCCAAGGTGCTCTTCTTTTCTTCTGCTGAAAGTGTCAATTTGAATTGCAGCCCTAATTTGGAAATAAAGAAGATAATGTATTGTATTTAAATGTCTGTGTGTGAAAAAATGGGTTATTAATATGTCTGTTTTATTTCAGGAAGATGTGGAAACAGGAGTCCACCTTGATCCTGCTATCAAGGAAGTTCAGTACAATCCCACTTATGAAACTATGTTTGCACCTGAGGTAAGAAACAATGTTGGTTTTTAGAGCAGAAATGCCTTTGGCTTAAAGGGCAGAGGTTGTATAAATTTTTTGTGAACTTCCTATAAGAAAACTTCTTTGGATGCTTGCTGCATTTTGGAATCTAATTTGGGCAAACTGAAAAATAGGTTCTACACAAGTGTGTTGGTAATTTTAGTGCTTGAATTTTAATATTCTGCATAAAGTTCTTCTAAGAAGAGTCTTAAAATATTTATCAGAATTATAGCTAAGAAAATTAAAAATTGAGCTGGGAAAATAGCATCATAAAGATGTTGAGTTAAACATGAACTGCATTGCAGTGGTCCTTTATTATTTTCACACATTTGCTATTTACTCATTGTTCTCATTAGGGCAGAATTAACATTTGTAAGACTTGCAGATATAAGACTTTTAAGAAGAGGATTTAACGTTAAAATCAAAGTACTTTCAGTTTAATTATTCACATCAGTATTATGAATTTTAGTTATTTGAGCTATGCTAAATTTGTATAGTGAAAAACCTTTTAAGACTGAATTTAGACTGCCTGGTGCCCTGTGAACCACTTTTCATTTTGTTATAACTGGCAGACTATCTGAAAGATAAATAGCTGTTCTAGCATTTAACTTTTTTCCATATTAAACTTCTTTGTACAGTTTTTCTTCTCTTTGACCAGGGGTTAGCCTTCTAGGTAGACAAGTATTGTATCAGTCTCAAATTTCTACATTAGTTATGCTTTATGTTTACAAAACCTTTCGAGGAGCCAGTCCCATCCTGAGTGACAGTGTGTGTTGGCTCAGTGTGTCAAGTATCAACAAGTCGAGTAGTCAATATCAACCTGAGCTCTGTGCCGGTAATACAGGCTAGAAAGTTAAATCCTGAAATCAACTGCTCAGAACAGCTGTGCGATTGCCGTGTGAAATAACAGATGAAGAAGCTTATTCAGCAGTCACAATGAAATTTAAAGTTGAAGTGTTTTGGCACTACCATTTTTGAAAGATAGGCCTCTTTTTTTTTGTGTGGTTTTTTTTTCTGAAGAAGTAAATACACAAAAATAACAAACTGCTAATTCTGCTCCACCTTGTTTTGACATTTTTGATGAAGTTTGGACCAGAAAACCCGTTTAGGACTCAGCAAATGGCTGCACCAAGAAACATGCTTTCTGGATATGCAGAACCAGCTCACATCAATGATTTCATGTTTGAACAACAAAGAAGAACATTTGCAACCTATGGTAAGTCCTTAACAGTGGAATTCATCTCCATCTTTATCATACACAGGTTGGACAAATTATGATGGTCTTGACAGAACAATTAATAGGACTGTAAATTCTGTGAATTGTTTTTTATCAGAATTAGTAAAATGGGAAGAGGCTTTTGACTAAGAATCCATATGAATAGACATCATAGTATTTATTTTGGAAAACACATTTGTAATTCCCTTTTGAACTGTAATCCAGTGTATTATCTCCTAGCAAGCCTCTCTTACTTAATCCTTCCATTAGTTGCAGCAAGTATAGGAAACATAAATCAAATTTTCACACTTCTCACATGACTAACTGTAGATCTGTTATGCAAATAGATTCTTTCATGTGATTCTGACTCTCTCAAAACCATGAGGAAACCTTACTGAGTTGTCAGGTTCTTCAGTGGTTGCCTGTTGGTACAAACTGAGTGAATCCAATTTGCAGAGAATGGGAATGTGCTACTGAAATAGTTGTGGAAAAGACAGACCCAAAGAGCTCTGTTGGTGGTCAGTGTAGTAACTACTTTCTTATCTTGAGTAACATTTTCCCTTGTAAATAGTGGCTTTCCTTTGTAAATAGTTTCAAAAACTTGAAAAATAAAACGTATGAGTCTTGGGGAAGCTAGAGGTTCAAGCAGACTTTTTATGAACTGTAAGAAAAATTGATTTCTTTTTTGTTTTAGATAGGAAAAATATGGAAGGATTATGGATTCTTAACATTCTTTTGCACACATTTGAAAGAACAAAGCTTCTATGTGCTTACATATAACAATGGTTAATTTTTTTTTCCTGTGCTTCATTGTAAGCTTTCATTTCTGTTTTAAGTTTGATTGCAAGTGCTTGTTCAGATGAAGTATCCTTTATATACTTGAAATTGAGTTTATTAGGCAAGATCTGATACTTCCTGTGTTAACTTAAAATGTCACAACACTGAACTTTTTGCACAACAGATTTGCTTCTTTCTTTATTTGTATTTACCTTCAAAATACTACTTCTTGCAAACTGTTTTCCTCAAAAATCACCTTCCTAAATATATATCCTTAATTTCATTAGGGCTTTATGCATGCCTGAATTCACTTACTGCATTCTGTGATGCATGAGATTGGGACTTTGTTGCTGACATCTGTGGTAGCTAGGTATTACAGTGGGAAAAAACGCCTAACATCAGAGACTATCCCACTCGCAATTTTTCCTTGTACTTCAGTTTTATTAGAAGCTTTCTTGTACATGTTAAAAATTGATTTATATTAATGATAGAGCTTTTCTATTACATAGATTTAGCTAGTAGGTACATTTCACTGAGTTGTTAGGATGTCGAATATAAGCAAAATTACAATATTAAGAAATGGATATCTCGTTTCATTGCATAATTTTAACTTACTTGACTGTAATTTTGATATTGGAACTTGACAGACAATACAAGTAGGAGCCTCTATTAAAGATCTGAATAGACAGATTAGATTTTGTTCTGTGAAATTAAATGTAACATTTTGTGGGTTGAAATTAAATGTAACATTTTTGTGTGTGTAAAACAGATACTGGGAAAAAGTGCCTGTAGGCATACAGTGTTTCATTTGAAGTTGTTTATTTGAAAAGTTTCATTTGGAGAAAGATAAAGTAGGTCTACTCAAAACTACTTCTGTTGGTTATGTCATCACTGTATATCAACTGTCTTGAAAGCTGTATTAAAAGTGAGTATGAAAATGTATTTTTTAACCCTGTAACATTGGCAACGGTGCAGCTATCATTCAGCTTTCTAGAAATGTTCAATAGATAACGATCTGGATACAATGTGACAATGGAACTATGAAAATACTACGATCTGGATACAATGTGACAATGGAACTATGAAAATGCTGAGATAAAGGCAATTTAAACAGCAAGAACCAGCACTGAGAAGATGAAGTTCAAGCTAGAAGATGCAGTAAATGAGCAAGATATCCTGGCTCAGTAGAAGATCTGTTAAAAACAGCTTTCCTTTTAAGTTGCCAGAAAGTTATCTATTAACATTTTCAATACTCTCTTTTTCCATTTGGAAGGATGTAATAAATATCTTCTCAGAAAACACCAAGAATAAAAATGCAAGTAAAATTAATAGGCATAAACCCAAGCCATAGATCTTTTTCAAGACTGAGTCATAACCTGTTAAACAACAGGAGTAAACCTCTCTTTCAAAAGCTGCAGATCTTGAGACTTCTGGTCTCTGTTACTCTGTTTAGCACCTGCGCTAAGGCAGGATGTCTTGAACAAATCTGCAGTAGCTGGCAAGTAGATAAGCAGTGACTGTAAATGAAGGACGAGGGTTGTAAATGAGATCCTGTATCCAAAACAGTTCAGCTGTCTCAGTGTCTTTCACAAAAAAAAAAAAA
>VXBR01010759.1:471241-549290 GCA_013400215.1 Cisticola juncidis
AAAAAAGGACAGCTTTATAATATATATAATCCTGAAAGTTAATACATATTCATTGAGAAACCTGTATATTAATCCCAAACAAAACCCAAGTATTTTTGGGAACTAGTCTTTCTTATCTACTTCTTGTGCAGTAAATATTTACTCTTAAAAGTACATTTTTCTTGTGATGCTTGGATAGCTGAGAACATCCATGCTGTCATTGACTGAGGGTCCTTCCAGCCCTTTATTCCATTAGACAAGTGGCCAGCAATGTGTATCTAGTGAGGAGTAGAAGAAGGAAGCAAGAAAATAGTGATACATCTGAATATTTCTTTTCAATATGCAGTCTGTCAACCAAGAGCAATGCTTATATATTTATTAATTTTCAGACAATTTGTTGGGGATTTTCTGTTTTTTCTTTTTGAAAACTTTCCCAGCTGCTTCTTGAACCCATATAATTTTTCTATGTGCAGCAATCTTTTTCAGGCAGCTCTGCAGCTTAGCAGCTCCTTATGAGAGGAAGTATCTCTGTTTCAAACTTGTGGAACTTAACAGCTTTCTAGTTTGGCTTCATATCTCCTAGTCTCTTATGCTGGAAAACAAAATGAACAATAGTTTTTTATTCACCATTTCTGTGTGTTTTCTTATTTTAAAGATCTTGGCCATGGCCCTTTGTCAGTCTCCTTTTGTTTTTTTCCACCTGGATAGATCTGAACAATCTTCTTGTTCCTCAGTTGCAGCCTTTTCATGCCTATGGCTGTCCTTGTCTCTCTTTATCTCTTCTAGTTCCACTGTGTTGCTTCTAAGATAGAGAGCAAAGCTGTGCACAGTGATTACATGTTAATCTCACTGAGAATTTGTTCTGTGAGTAACTTGCTCAAAGCTACTTGCTCCATTTTTCCAGATCATTTATCAATATGTTGAATGTCATGAGCCTGAGCGTGAATCCACCAGCAACTTTCCTGTGCTGTGCAAGCCAACCATTTATTCTTGACAGTGTTTTAATAACTTTTCATCAGTTTATCATGTTTGTAAACATGTGAGTTTTTTAAAGTGTCTTTGAGGCACCCTGTAATCAGTCTAACTTGATTTTGTGAAGCTATCCAAGATAAACTAAGCTTTGCTCATTCTCAGGATTGTCACCTCAGAAATATTCTGGAGGTTTTGTCAATGTAATTTACCTGTAGAGAAATCTGTGCTGTCTGCTCTCCTGCAATATATAATGCTCATCCAAGTGCATACTCATTTTCTTTACTGTAGTTTCTACTTGAATCTTCTAACCACACAAATGTCTGGCAGGTTGAGCTGTAGTTCTCCATATCTCCTCTGAAGCATCTTTTGAAAGACGGCATTGTATTTGATACATTCCTTTTCTGTCACATTGAGGTGAGAGGATCTGCACTGTGGTTTGACTTCACATCTCATGGGTGACTGCCTCTGATCCTGATGTTTTGTTACCACTTACTTGACTCTTCAGTTTCCCGGCATTTCACTTTGAGGTGGGTACAGTGTCAAGTTGCCCATAAAAAAAGGGTCTGGCACAAGAGTCTACCCAAGTTCCACTGTAATCAACATGTGTTTGATACAACCCTCTCAGATGCTCTTTTCAGTCCTTGATCATCTGTTGGCCTGCACACTGTCAGGTACACTTTCTGTCCCTGCCAGTTTTGACAAAGGACAAGTGTTAGTTTTTATATCTTATAAGATTTCCCTTGCTTTTAGAGGCAGGCTGCCTTGGTGTAGTGTTTATTTTGTCTTCTAGAGTTTGGTCTTTGTATTTTCCACATCTGGATGTGACTTCAACTCTTTGAAGAATAGTTTCTTATTTCGGATAGTTTCTCTTTCCTTACTATTCAGCTGTGGACTTCCTTCTGGTTGCTTTAAAGTCATCTTTTATTAGCTGGCAGGCATTAGTTTTTTTTTTTTCCTAGATGGTGTCTTTGAAGTGCCACTGCATTTGAAGAAGGCTTTACCCTTTGGTGCTCACTTTCTGTTCCTTTTAAAAATCTTTTCCTAATATAACTCTCCTGTTTTGAGATGGAAATCATTGTCGTAAATTTTTTTATGTCTTCCTTTGCTTTGTCAACAGTGCTGGTTTTATACCCCATGATGGTCATTGTTAAAATCTGTGTCCTTAGAAAAAATACATCAAAATCAAGTTTCCTGCACTGCTAAACTGCCTTTTTTTCATGTGAATCTCTGGTGTGACTGCTTCATGGTACAAGTACATTGTGTAAAAGTCATCGCATCTTGGTGTGAGATTTGTGCAGTCTGCTGCAAGGAGATGAGTAAAATATGTCATTATTACTATGTTTCTTTCCCTAGCAACTGTTGTTTAATTTCTGTTACCATTTCATGATTACCGCATTTTCTGTCTTAATGGTCACTCTGGGAGTTCTGGCAACTGTACTCACTACTACTTAGACCTGGAATTTCAGTCTACAGGATCATTTAATGCTCATTAACACTATTAACTTGTTAATCTGATTTGTCTTTAAGCTTTCTGTGGCATAGAGCATGTTTTTCCCCACTGGCAGGACCATCTTATTCTGTATCCTTTCTACCTGGTAAAGCATATATTCTATCCAAATTACGTCAGTACTGTCCTACCAATTATGTTTGTTTATTATTTTAAAACAAGATATTTCAGTGTTATGGTGTATTATTTTTAGCCTCTGTAATATTGCGTGTGTACTTGGGTTTTCCATTTCCCTGCTTTCAGTTTAAATAGGATTCTGTGATTATTACTGTCCCTGTTACCTGAGATTTCAGATTTCTGTGCTACCTTTTCCTTGAGGATAGGGGTTTCTAAAGATTGTGTGTCATTGCAAATTGCTGACTTTTCTTTAGATATTCTTTAAGTATTATATTTCCTTAAGTATTCTTTAAGTACCCCAGCTATTTTATCAAAAAGTACTCTTTCAACCTTCTCAGTGCCATCTGCTTTTTAATTTAAATGAGATCTACCCATCTCAGTAAGGTTCTCTTTATTCAGGAGTTTTGGGAAGTGAAGTTGTCACAGGCACTGGAGATGTTTTCCACATTAGGGTTAAAATCTGCAATGGCTGAGAGAGCTGGGGGCTCTTTAGCTTGGAAAAAAGGAGTCCTGGGTGGGAGACCTTATTGCCCTTTACAGCTAACTGAAAAGTGTATGCTGATGGCATAATCCATAAAAAACATTGAATAAAATAGTCCAAGTAAGCATTTGATGATCTTCTGAAAGATCCTCTCCCAGTTTAATGGAAATCTATTAATAATTGCTCTGTGGGAGTCTGACTTTTTAAATTGGTAACCAGTTTTGCATACGCAGTCCTAGGTAATCTACCCTAGTTTGATTCCATTGATGTAAGCAGTCTTCTTATTTTAATCTCAACTATCAAATGAAGGCTGTCTCTCTAGAAAATAAAATTCCCCTTCACAAGACATTGTGATTAAAAATGCTTAACTAGCATTATTTTTTCAATGTTATGTTCCTTGGAGCATATCAAAAAAGACTAGGAAGTCCTAACATACAGCACCTATTTATTCTTCTGTATCTGTGCTCTCAGCTGAAGGAGTCTCTTTTCTTGAAAATTCCATATTGAATATTGATAAAAAAGTAAATATATGAGCAAATATACAT
Source organism: Cisticola juncidis (assembly GCA_013400215.1). Taxonomy (NCBI): domain Eukaryota; kingdom Metazoa; phylum Chordata; class Aves; order Passeriformes; family Cisticolidae; genus Cisticola; species Cisticola juncidis. The sequence goes on from VXBR01010759.1 coordinate 474,843, forward strand.
TTTCAGAAGCAGAATTACAGATTTTTACATGCTGCACACAAACTGTTCATGAATATTTTAGCCATTTCATAGCTATTTGAGCATCAGTGCTCATTCTAAAAGTGGACTGCTTCATTCATGCAACATTTGGTATTTTTAAATCTCTTCTTCACAAGATATTAATGTCCATTTTAATAAGAAATAGTCTTCTTTCTATGAATCTCAAAGCTCTTTATGAGAAGTCAGTAACTTGGTTATAGCAGGATTATGTCATCACTAACACTGATATTTTAAGAGCCTAAAATAGCTGCCTTGGAAATAACACTTAGGGTTTTTTTTTTAATCTACTGGTGTTATGTGCAACACCTACAGTCTCTGTTACCTGTTAACAATTGTAGACACTTTATTCTCTTATTACTTTGATTTTGCAGAGATGCCAGTGCAGAGTGGATTAGTCCAGCTGTATTTTTCTTCATAGCTGAGCTACCTTGGGTCTCTATGTGCTGCATTGCACAGTACAGTGTAAAGAGGCTTTAATTAGCTGTCTTTCTGGAATGCAAATCAAAGTCTAATTATTTAACCAACCATTTTCAGGTGCACTGAAATTATAGATGTAGGTGGAATTGTATCCTTCATTGCTAAAATGTTGCAGGAAATATCTGCCTGCTAACTAAAACTGAAGGAGACAGAGAAGTCAGGGCACCAGCTGAGTAGGATAAAAGCAAGCTGTCTTTTGCAGCTGCGTTTAGGAGTCCCGGCCAGAAGGAAAATATTCCCTTTCACATATCCACTAGAAAGTAGAAATTGTTCAGAGCTTTTCTGTGAGAATGATGCTGGACCAAATTCAACTCAACTATAAGAAGTCTCCACTTCCACGGGAAGCTGTGCTTGGCCCAGGGGCCCTATTCATGGGAATACTGTCCCTCTTTTACAAGTACCAAGCAAATAGAGTCCCGGAGATGGTGTCAATACAGTTGGAGGACAAGTAAACCACTGTATTGATTTTGACAGAAATCCAAAGTAATATCTCTCTACTGTTAACAGAAACCTTATACCTTGGAGGAGAACCCATTGAAATAGTGGCTTAGTAAAAGCAGGCAGCTAAATTAGGGGCAGTCTGATTGCATTGTTGGCTCAGTTTGGTTATCCATAGAAGTAAACCCTACTGAAAGTCTAGAATAAGTTCTTTTATTGTTTAACAGAGGAACTATGGGAATGTATATTTTGTAAGATGACAGTGGTGTATATTTCTCTCCCTGTATCGTATGTATTCATGGATCATCGGACATACGTTGTTCCACAGCTGGGTCTTACCAGGTTTGAAATTACAGGGCAGGTTGGCAGATAGAATGCTTTATTTGGATGGGAATACCTGCTGTTTTCTTGGAATGGCTCTTCTACTAATTTCAATAGTACTTTTTTTCCCAGCATCTAAAAAGAAAGTACCTGGACCATGTTCTAGGAGAGTAGTCTTTCTGAAAAATGTTTGGGGAGACAATCTCCTTAGGCTGTTGGAATAGTGTTGAGTGGTTCTCAACTTGTATGCATTTGTATGTGACTTTATGAGCCATTGGTCTCCAGACTAGACTGGATAATCTCAACCCTGCTCATGATTGTCTCTATGAATCAACAAAAATACAGGAATTAGACTGTTTGGTGTAGGATTTAATTCATTATGTGTGTGTGATTACTTTTACTGGTGGTTTAATATCTTTCTCTTTCTTTTTTTCCATCCTTGATACAGAGAAATTCTCACTGACTCCTCAAGAGACATTTTGTCACTTTAATATTTAATAAAAATTGGTGTTATGTCCACCAGGGTGCAGTCTTTCCTAAAAAAAAAAAAGCCATGATGGTCAGTAAGTGTTCAGTGCACCACCTGTTCCTTGGAAACCAAATGAATTTATTTGTCTATCTTATAAGATCATGCTATCCAGTTCAGGAGAAATGGAGGAAAAAAATCAGATATATGTATTAAAACTGTAAATATCCTAGATAGGTATGACATGCTAGTTCATTTTATAAATTATTTATAAGAGTAAATGCAGCAGATTTTGTTGTGGTTGGGGTTGTTTTGTTTGTTTTGTTTTTATCAAGGCTCAGTAGCTGTAGTCAGGAAATGAAGATGTGAATACTTCATTCTTTTAAAAATTAAAGGCCATGACTGCTGCTTCTGGTATCATCCACAGCAGTTAAAACAACTCTTTTCAAGCTGAAGCTTTCCCAGTTCTGGTAGGAGGAGGATTAAATAATTTTTGCTGTGGGAGGCAGAATACACACAAAGCCCTGGAAAACTTCATTTGATTTATTTTTTCCCCCAATCCTTGTCTTCTGCCTTCGAGCTGCTGCCACCCCAGGACTGGCAAAGATGGGCGGCACTATCTTTGACCCAGCAGTATTGGGCAGAGCAGAAGGCTGCTCCTGAAGCCAGAGGGCTCTGTGTATGCAGCAGCCACGGGCTGGTTTCCACGTGACTCATTGGCTTTGCAAACCAAGGAGCAGCTCCTGCACTAAAGCAGCATCCATTTAACATCCCGTGTCTCTGACATAGGATTTTGAGCTAGTCTTTTTCTTATGCCATATTACTACAAGAAGAGGTTGCTGTGGCATTGCAAAATCTAATGTTTGCATTGCAGCAAACTGACCTGAATTCAGTGTTGACCTTGCTCGGAGCAGGGGCATCCTGGGGTCCCTTCCCACCAAATTCTGTGACTTGGCTTCTTGTGATTACCCACCCTTTATATCTTATCTTGTGTGTCTTATGTTGTTAACTGTTGCCTGTTACATTTATTTGTTTCTCTGTGTTGTGCAAATGTAAGCATTCTGATAGCAATATGTACTCAAGGGCCTCATGGTATAACTTCATAGTAATCTTTATTATCAGGCCAAGTGAAAAGTTAATCCCCAGCTTGTTCAGAGTTAATAGGAAAGAATTTTCAGAGGGACAAAGTAGTAAAAGTTGTACAAAACTGAAAAGCTTGAAATAATGGAATTTTTCTTCCTCATGTTCCAGGTTATGCATTAGATCCCTCTGTAGATAACCCTGAAGCTGCTACCAAATATATTGGTTCTGTAGAAGAAGCTGAAAAAAATCAAGGTAATTAATTCAGAATCTTGTAAAAATTACTTGTATCTCTTAACTGTTTTCATTTCTTCTTTACCAAGAAATGGAATAGGCATTAGCAAAGGAAGGTATTACAGGAGCCTTACCCATGTCCAAAACCACAATAAAGAAGAGATGTGTTGCAATTTTAATGTGGGGTTGAAGAGAGATATTGGAGTGTTTTGTTTTCTTGAAGTAGTAAATGTTTCAGGTTGTCATGACAAATTTCAGAATAGGATTTGCAATGTTCCATTGCATGAATACAATTTATCTGTACAATTTGAAACAGCTTTTTGGTCCTCTTAAATTCTGTCTTAGCTGACACTGTCATGGGTTTGCACCAGGATACCTGGATGTTGAGCTAATCACCGTAACTGCTCCGCAGGAGCAAACTGATCACTCTGTGTGCAACCTCTGGCACTCCTCTTGGGAGCTGCATCTTATCTCTGCTTAGCAAAGTTAAGCTCTTTGGGTTATTTGGAAAAGAAAAACCACTGGAAGGTTGCCAAACGGTAACAGTGTGGCATGCCACCGGGAGGATTGACTAGCAGAGGCATGGGGTTTGTAATTAATACTTAGATACAAGATATTTAACACTCATAGGCACTTGTTCGGGTTGGAAAGCTGTACCTGTGGAAGAATCGTGGTTGTGCTGTCCCTTGCACGTCTTGTTCAAATGCCCTATTCACATGGGTATACAAAGGATCTTTATTTCTGTGCCCTGTTCCTCAGAATATAGCCAAGCTTACTTCACTCTTTCCTTCCAGAGAAGGAAATGACTAAAATTAAACCATTAAGCCATAAAAAAAATTGAAAAACCCTTTTCATAACAAAATTTCGTACTTCATTTTAAGAAAACCCTTGATTAATGTGTGATTCTTTCTGATCACTACTTAACTTTTTACAATGCCTATTTTACCTTTGTTTGTGTAAAGCTTCTTTTGTCACTTTTGCACTAGATGAGTATTACTGCTGCTGCAGAAAAACATTGTTTGAAAATTGAACATAATTGTATATACAAGCCTGAAAAACTTAAAAGATGATAAAATAATTACCTAAAGGTTTTTTCCTCCCATGTCTGCACAGTGGTTTTGACACATGAAATTCTGAGGATGCAGTATTTGTGAAAAGCTAGTGTTTCTATGGAAGAACAAGAGAGTGCTTGGAGGGAGATGACTCAATAGTGACAGACTTTTTCGGAGGGCCTGTGGCAGTAGGACAAGGGTAGTGATTTTAAGCTAATAGAGGATTCAGACTAAGTTATAAGGAGGAAATTTTTTACAGTCTGGTTGATGAAATACTAGAACAAGTTGCCCAGACAGGTAGTGGGTGCTCCATCCCTCGAAATGTTCAAGTTCAGGTTGGACAGGACTCTGAGCAATCTGATCTAGTTGAAGATACTGCTGCTCATTGCAGGGTGGTTGGAGTAGGTGACTTTAATGTCACTTTCAACCCAAACCATTATACAATTCTGTGAATTTTTTTGAAATTGAAGTACACAGTTGTGGTTGGGGTTTTGGGACACTTGTCTTATTTTCATTTTGGGACTTTGTTTTTCAAACTGAGATGGTTCAGAGGGATCAGAAGCCGAGAAGACTTTACTGTCAAAAACTACACTGTCAAAAGCATGAAAACTGATGTATTCAAACAGTCTGCAGACTTACTGTTAAAAACTTATGGTTAACATGCATGGTTAACAGGCAAGGATACACAGTTTAAGTGGTTGCTCTGTTACTATGCATAGTTAGCAGTGTTCATAGCTGGAAAAGTAAGCAATGCTTTGGCCAGTTTTGCTCAAATACTTTTTCCATGTTGTCCTTTATACTGAAAGGAGTGGTGGTGGTGGCTTTTTCTTTAAACTGACTGTGGTCTAACCTCTGATGTATTCTGTGTTAGCAGTTAGTCAGTGTATTGCTTCCTTCTTCAGGTTTAACAGTGTTTGAAACAGGACAGAGGAAAATTGAAAAAAGGAAGAAATTCAAGGAGAATGATGCATCTAATATTGATGGTTTCCTGGGACCATGGGCAAAGTATGTTGATGAAAAAGAAGTAGCCAAACCTTCAGAAGTAAGTATTTCTTTAATAAAATGGATACAAATTGTCACTGCATGGCAGTGGTTTCAGCCCTAGGGCTTGTCCAAGCAGATCCATGCTATGCTTTGGGGTAATAGAAACATTTTGGGTGATATGTCCAAAGAAGATGTTCCAGATATTCTGTATTAAATTATTTAGAACACTTTTTGGAAATCTGTATGTAGAGTCTGATTAAAAGAAACAGTTTGGAAAAAAAAAAGTGAAAGTAAAACTTTTTTGAAAAGAACTGGCAAATGAAAACCCTGAATAACACACACACAAATACACACATCCTGAACCAGCCAACCAACAGATATCCTTCTTGTCCAGTCAATGCTTAGCTTTAGTCTGTGAATAAAAAGATAATGGTTCTTTTTGGTGTACATATATTTCCAAGCCTTTATGGTTTTGATAGGGGTATTCTCTTTTTTGATGCTTAGAAATATTTCTAATCTTGTTTAGCAAATAAATATGTTTTTATTAGTGAGTAAATAGTAACTAGTACAGTTCTGGATTTTGTTACATGATTCTGAATGCTGATTTCTTAAGAGGTCATGTTTTATTTTTTCCAGGAAGAGCAGAAGGAGTTGGATGAAATAACAGCTAAGAGGCAGAAGAGAGGAAAACTAGAAGATGATAAACCTGGAGAGGAGAAGACTATATTACATGGTAATGGCATCTTCCTGGCTGTTCTCATTTTCTAGCTCGCTGTGTTTTCTTGCCTGCTGTGTTAATTAGTAAGGATGGCAGACAGCCTCAGCACCTTGATGTTTCTGTATTGGAGATAACAACACTCACAGGCAAAAGTGTAAAGGACAAGGAAAGAGATAAATAAACTTGGATTAATTCCACTTGGTACTGTGAAGAGCAGTGTGCAAAGGTCATTTTTCAGGATACTGGTTTTATTTATTTATTTCTGATGTTACTAGATGCACTTATCCCTTTCCTGTTTCACAGAGCAAACGTATTGAAGTTATGAGTTTGGCTTAGTTTCAGCTTCAGAATTAATTTAGTTTTATGTGTCAGTATTTTCATCAGCAGGTCAGGCTCTGAGTTATGGTTTATGAACAATTTAGAAAATCACTTGGACTTTATACTTCCTCAGTTTTTCATGTAAATGTTCTTGCTGTCGTACTATGAATAATTGTGTATCAATTAATTACCCTGCAGAAGCCTGCAGTATGTGGTACCTTCAAAGAAAATGGTTTGGTAATTAAGTAAAATTCAGTAAGTTTTTGAAACTTACTTCAGCTGTCTACAGACAAAACAACCCTGTGTTACATGGCTTGGTGCAGACAGTTTGGTAGGCAGGGTCTGTGTGTACCAGTTCCTACAGCAAGGCTCACACACGTGAGCTGTGAGCATCCTTTCTAAGGTGTGTTGAGGCAGAAGTGGTGGCTGTGAGATAAGTGTTGCTGACATTGGAATACTGTTCTGTTTAGATGTAGTTGTTCATGGTGGTATTTATTGAACAGCACATACGTGAAATTTTTGCCACTGTGCCTCCTATGGGCTAATTATTTTGTATCCAAGTTTTCATGCTCTCTACCTGAAATTTCACAGTGAAAGACCTTGTCATATAAACTGTGATCTTCTCATATGCAAACATTTGAGAAATACTCCATTTTGAAGATCTGTTTAAGCATGGATACTGTGCAGGATTACAACTAAAACTGCCATAACAATATTCCAGAAACTGAGAAATTAAATTAATCAGTGCACAGTTTATGGCCATAGCTACCCAACATACGTCTACTCTGAAATAATCCATTTTCATGCACAAAGCATCCCTGTGTTTCTGATTGTCCAATTGCTTCTTAAACCTAGTTAAAGATCAGGTGTTGCCTGCTGCTGACCAATATTGGTTCATGCTGGACAAATTAATCTTTTTTCCTTGATTTGTAATTCTGTTGACATGACTGTCACAGCATAGAGCTGGCCAGAATGTGAGTTGCAAACAAATGTCAGGGTTAGAGTTGCATGGGTTAATCCATGTAGCGCTAGTGTAAACAAAGTCTTTTTGGTCAGGGGAACTCTCTTGCTGTTTGATAATGATAAAATGGATAGAAGAAAGGTTGTTTTAATGCTTGAAATATAAGATTCAAGGCAGACTTCACTGAAATGACTTAATTTAACTGATGTCAAATAATTCCACATCTGTATGAAGAAGCTGGTTTTTCTTGTACCCCCTCTCTCACCTCACCCTCTACAGCATAGCAGCTGTGTTGAGAAAACCATAATTGTGTGAGTTGTTGAGCCTTTCAAAGATTATAACCTCTGAAAATATGGATTCTCAGAATTCTGTGTTTACTTTTTCAGTTAAAGAAATGTATGACTATCAGGGGAGATCTTATCTTCATGTCCCTCAAGATGTTGGAGTTAATCTCCGTTCTACAGTACCACCTGAGAAGTGCTATCTTCCAAAGAAACAAATCCATGTGTGGTCTGGGCATACAAAGGTAGGAATGTTTGTGAGCATACAGCATAACAACCCGTTTAATTTTCTGTCTGCAGCTAGTGTAAAAAATTCAGTTTCTATAAAACTGAAGAATCAGTAGAAGGAAAAGGGTATTTTCCTCTTTACTGTACTCTGCTTGTAATTGGTTCCGTTACATGCTCACACAAGGTGTTTGCCTGCTCAGTTGCAGTTGCCTTGCTGCAAATAGTTTTGTGTTAACATAGTGACTTCCTGACCTGCCTTAAAGGAAAAAGTATTATTCAGTGACTTCTGGGGGATTTGAAGTATTCCCTAAACTACAATGTGAAGAACAATAAGGCTAATTCTAGAGATTCATAAGAATGTTTGGGATTTGAGGGTTTTTTTGTAGTAAGAGTACTTTAAAGCTATTTCATATCAAACTTAGGTAAGGTTACATAGGTTTTGTGATTATGGTGCATCTGCATTACCGCTTTCCCAAATATAACTAATGCCTTTGAGAGGCATAAGAGATTTCTTTGATGCTGCTTAACAGTTCCTTCTTGTGTCAGATACCAAAACAATATACACACTTCTAGTATTTAAAAGCTGTTTCACTGCTCAGGGTTGTATAGCATATATTCAATTTGCTGCTTCTTTTGCCTCTAATTTGAAGTATGGCTTGAGGTGGAGTGGCTTGAGGTGGAGTATGCTGCACTGCAATGGACATCATCTTAACAGTATCTGGAAAATGAAAGAAAGGAGGACACAGGGAATGTTCTTAGCTTTTACCCCTTGTGGGTTTTTTTGGGTTTTTTGTTTGTTTGTTTGTTTGGTTGGTTGGTTGGTTTTTTTTGTTGAGTCACATCTCTGAGCTCTTCTTAAATGATTGCTAAATGATTGCTGCATCAACGAGCTTATAGCTGCAGTTTATCAGGGCTTTCCAGAATGATATCTGCTCCCCAGAGCTCTAGTCCCTCCTCAGCCTATTATCCTGTTACAACAGACTGATGTGTAAAATGGCTTTTTCCTTCCAACAAGATGAATAATGATATTGATGAGAGAGGCAAAAGAAAAATGAGCTGACAAATTTAGAAAAACTGGGGGATAGAAGTAGACAATAATAGGGAGGGTAAAGTACCAGCTCCAACCAGGGGAGGGAGGAAGCAACTGGATGGCATATGAATAGAGTAATCAACATGAAATGGAAAAGGAGGGGCATTAAAACCACAGGTAATTGAGAGTTCTTTGGACACCCCAGAAAGGAGTACCTGGAATACAGACAGCTATGCCCAGGAAATCTGAGCTCAGTGGGTAAAAGGCACAGGTAGTATATGTAAGAAATTGAGCTGGCCAAAACTTTTTTTTTTTTGGTTAATTCCATACCTGCCACATCTGAAAAGGCTTGTTAGGTTTTCCTCTAACCCCCAGTTTGTATTTATTTGCTGTTTACCACAGTAATGGTGTGGATATTGAAGGAAGTTATATACACAGCCATTGAAGTGAATAATCTATTTTTTCCAATAACATTTGTTCAAAATAGTGTTTCTCAAATGGAATGTAGGCAGGTTGTTTCTTTTCTGGATACAGTATCTGTATATTTTATGAAGATAAGCTTTAGCTTTTTGCTTGGAAAAGAGGGCAGATGAACTGAGGAAACATCTAGATGATCCACTTAGTGTTAACATCTATTCTTATTTACAGGGTGTCAGTGCAGTCAGACTGTTTCCTCTGTCTGGGCATATACTGTTGTCTTGCTCTATGGATTGCAAAATTAAGGTGAGTTGTTTTTCCATTTTCATGTACACCTTTTAGACCATCCCGGAATACAGACAGTGCATCTTAGGATACGTAAACATTTGGTACTTCTACCAAATACCTTTTGTCTGTGTTACTTTTCTTTTTCTCACCTAATTTTTAAATTGTAAATTCATTGGAACAAAGAAATAGTACACAAGCCTGAGGCTGTTAGAACAGTGTTAGTTGTTTTTTTAATAGCCTTTAGAAGGTCACAGGTTTCTCACGTTATTGCCTTTGTTGTTATATTAATTAATATTCTGTGAAGCCTAGTTTTACAACTAACAATAGGTCTCCACTGAAGTCTTTTACTGAAGCAGTTGTGGTGTGAACTAATCTCACTTCAGTCCAGCATACATCAACAGAAAGCTGATGTTTTGGGTATTTTTTTTAGTAGCAAAACCTTAAGTCAATTAAGTTGGAATATGGTGTGGGAGTTTTACTTATTTTAAGGGGATTTTGCTAACATGAAGGTGACAGCATTCTAGTGAATTTCTGGATAGATTGTGATTAATCAGTACGTGGTATATGTTTGTAATTAATTTCTTAAGAGGTGTTGCCATATATGTTTGCACTTAATTTCAGCATCATTACTGTTTAACAATTGACATATTTCCCTCCCCATCCTTTTTTTCCTAGCTATGGGAAGTATATGGTGATCGAAGATGTCTACGAACATTTATTGGTAACAGTGTTTTTTTAAACTCATTTATGTCTAGAACAACTTCCTTGATAAGTATGATTTAGGTTAGCTTATTAATTTGTCATAGAGATGACTTGTGTGCATCCAAGGCAATGGTTGTTCAGAATGATCTTGGCAGTAAGAACTGAGAGAGATGCACATTTCATTAAGAACTTTGTCATCATCCCAAGCAATTAAATGTTGGTATGTAATGCCTTACAGCCTTTAAAACAAAACATTAGTGTACTACAGTCATCAATACTTCATGCAAGACTCCTTTTCAAAGGCAAACTTTTGACATGAAATTGCCCTATCTTCATGTTGAAAACAGCAAGCCTCTGTATTTCACCAGTGGGGGCATCTTATGGTCTCATGATCCCACCTTAAATAGGTCATTCCATCTGCGCTGAGTTTTTAGTGCAAAAGCATGGGAAATCTTTTTAGTTTCAGGTGCAGTCTTTGTTCATGTTACAGGTGCTTTTTAAAGCAGATAGCTGAGAGAGAGAGAATTACAAACCTCTTAGCAGCCTTGAATGCAGAACAAAAGTAGCTGATTCTCCTATTGAAATAGGAACATTTCTAGAACATTGAGTGAATATATGTTGAGTAACAAGAAAGAAGTCTTTTTTCACCTATTATTTCTGATGATAGCAGTGTGGTGAAGATGATGGCTCAAAAAAGGTTCTCTCTCAATAGACTACTCTTTCTGAACAGTGTGACTGTTTTTCTCAAAAGGTTCTCATTATCAACTAGATTTGCCTGCCATTTTGCTATATTTCAATTACTGTGTCAATGTTTAAACTAAAAAGAACTGCAAGTCTGATGTGGTGGTCAGATAAAAGTATTGAGGCTGAGGGGTAACAAGGTTAACATCAGATTAAAGCATTCTTAGTTTTCTGATCTAATAGATCCAGTTTTTTGTACCTCCTTTCTAATTATAAATGTTTCTCCATTAAATATGTGTCATGTAGTATTTGTCTCTCTTCTTTTTCATTAGCTGTTTCCATGTATTAGAGTGTTTTAAATTTCTTCTGAAGTTCTGCTTGTGTATCAATTTATATAAGTTTATACTTGTTTATCAAGTTGGTTCTGTTCTTAGAGGTGTTAGGGAGTTACAGGATTTTATTTTCATCGTTCTTTACTTTTTCTTTCTCACTTGAATTATCCTTTTCTAGTTCTAATTAAGAACTCCAATAAGTGATTTTCTTCTTCTCTTTGCATTGTTAGGGCATTTAACTTGAGTAATATGGGGTGGGATATTTTTTTAAAAACCCAACACATTAGTTCTAAGTATAAAGTATGAAAGTTTACCATTGCATTTCTTTCTATCTTGTAGGACACAGTAAAGCTGTTCGAGACATCTGTTTTAACAATGCAGGCACTCAGTTCCTTAGTGCTGCATATGATCGCTATCTAAAACTCTGGGACACTGAAACAGGTAGGCTTGTGTTTGTAGGTGCTGTTATTTGGCACTGGTTTTAATTAGTAGTGACTATAAAGATATTTCAGCATTCAGATTGTTTCCGATTTTCCTTCATATTGTTTTGTATTTCATTGTTGAGGCTTTCATTGCAGGATAATTAGTCTTTTTTCACATATGTTTTGTTGTTATCTGCAATGATGCAATTGACACGACATGTATTTCATATACCTTTTGAGAAGTTTGATAGTTATTTGTAATGCCAGATTTTTCAGCAAAAAGATATCTTGCCAAATCATTTAATTCCATGTTTACATTTTCAGGGAAAAATTACACTTTACACCTAAATATGCTTAATTTAGAAAAATTATCTCACTTGGTCTTTTGCTTAACCTGAAGAACACTCCAAACAAGAAAAGGTGGTGAAACTGAGCTGCTGGTATAGACAGTTCAAGGGTGGGTCTGATGCTCTCATGCCTTAGAGATGCTGTTACATTCTGCTACAAATAGTTTGTTAAGTTAAAAACAATACAGACTTTTGTCAGTATTCTTTTAAACCTGGGTCTCTTCCTAAGTCAGGAAATTCCCATGTTTGAAAGAGCTGTTACCTTTCTGGGTTAGCAGTGCCAGTAGCCTTATACAGGTGAGAGCCAGAAAGGTGCAAGTCTAATTCTCCAATGTTGAGTCTGAACTTGAGTCTGAAGTCAGTCATTTAGACGGAGCTTTTGGATTAACATGGCTCCTGTAAGTCGCAGATAACCCTGAGTAATCAGGGTATTTGTGGCTGAAGCTAAGAGGGGAGGTCAGGGCTTTACTTTGCGGTTGGATTACTGTTACCCTTTTCTAAGGTTAGTCTTGAGTTCTTGCCCAAGTTTGTATCTCTTGTTGAGAAGACCTCTGATCCTAGGGAGGTGATGTTTTGCAAAGACAGTGGTCAGCTTGTGATATCCTGAACCTGTCTTTATGTTCTTGTTATGTCCTGGTGGCATACAGGGTACTGAGCAGTTGTATTGTTTGGGAAACTGTAGCAAACTTGGACAACAGTTTGTGTGTGTGCATGTTTATGCAGGTGTGTGCACACAAATGTGAAAGAAGGTCTAATCAAAGAGCAGGGCAAAGTCCACCCTCTAATTCTCTCAAGGACTTTAAAAGAAATGTTTTCTGCTCATAGTAAAGAGCTTTATTTCAGTATCTGCAAACAACCAATCAGCCCACAGCACTTCCAACCTGATGCACTATAAATGGGTTTTCTGTTGCAGGGCAATGTATTTCCAGGTTCACCAACAGGAAGGTTCCTTATTGCGTCAAGTTTAATCCTGATGAGGATAAACAAAATCTCTTTGTTGCAGGGATGTCAGATAAGAAAATTGTACAGGTATGTCTACTCAATATTTCTTTCTCTAAAAATACTGGTATTTAGTGAAAAACAGGTTCTTATTCTGACTCTTTTAATTGCAGTGGGATATTCGAAGTGGTGAGATTGTGCAGGAATACGATAGGCATTTGGGAGCTGTCAACACCATTGTGTTTGTGGATGAAAATAGAAGGTTTGTGAGTACATCTGATGACAAGAGTTTGAGAGTCTGGGAATGGTAAGTTTAAAATTTTGAGTTTTACCTCAAAGTATATTGTGAGCAAACTGAGAAGAGAGTTCATTTTTTAAAGTACACATAGTACATAGGCCATTGGAGTGTACTGAGTTCTAGCTAGCTCAGGAAAAACTTTAAAATTCTGTTCTGACTTAATGCTTGAGACACTTCATTGATTTTCTCTTCCCTAAAGAAAACATGAGACAGCCCTATCAGCCTGAACTACACTGCACTCTTTTAGTGGTCTCTGCTCTCTCCCCTTTCCCCAAGAGTGTGTTAGTCTTTAAATTAACTCTTAAAGCAATGTCTGCTCTATTGCAATTGGTGTGTGTTGGTTTTGAATGCTTTGAACTTGGATGTCCAGAGTATTATATGGTATTTGGCCCATGTTTGAAATAACTAGTTTAGTGTAGCTTTATTCTGGTTTTCTGTTAGTCTGGCTTTTTGGCAATAATTGATGTACTCATCAATATGATGACAGATACAGTAGATGACAGAAAAAGTTGAGTCTGTCCAAGAAAAAATAATACAAAAAATTTGAAATGGCTTCCAGTTTTTAACATTTAACCTGTGGATAAAACAGATCACTCCTATCTGAAGTATTCTTCACAAAGTTATAGGTACTAAGATCTGGAATTTAATACTTTTAAGATTTCTCTAGGATTTGAGAATTTATTTTTGAAATAATCAGTCCCATATCTTGAGGTATTCATTTCCTTTTGCGGTTCACACATGCAAAGCTGTTGCATAATACAGACTCTAGTTCGACAGTTCTGTGACTAATCAGTTCCTTCCCAGCTGCTTGCCTTTTTTTTTTTTTTTTCCTGTAGCCTAGACAAGAGACTCCAATCTGTGGTATTGGAATGTCACCCAAGCAGCCAGCTAAATCCTCAGCTTGTCTGTCATTGGCTGTTGTCATTGCCAGTAGCAGTGGGAATGACCAAAGTCTGGGAACCCAGGCTTAGGCTAGACATAAAATGCTGTCACCATATGCTACTCCAAGAAAGCCTCTGTTCAGTACATCATAAGTAGATCCATGCATGTACTGATTTACTGAGCTCCTTAAAGAAAAATCTTTACAATACCATGTCTGCTAAGGAATGTCTCCTCTTTGCTGAGTGGGAGGATGATCTCTCTTGCACAAATCTGTTATTTCCTTGGATTGGATTGCCCTTGTTTTATGAGCTTTGTGTGATGGCTGAAATAAATAGGGAAGTGGGTGGATTTAGTCAGTCTGTGGAGAAAAGCAGGAAAGGCAAAAAGGTTCTGGCATGGGAACATCACAACCTGATTGTTCCAGCAGCAGAAAGTTTTTCTTCTGAAATAAAAAATGTAATAGTGTGTTGTACACTGAAGAAAGAGCTCCCTTGTTGAAATGATATGGAACTCCACTCTAGGCAATATTCTGTAATGCAGTTGTTGGGAAATTCTTTGGTTTTATAAAGAGCAAATGTAATGCCATTCCTGGGCATGACTTGAAAACTTTTCCCCACAACCTAAAATGATGTATGTTAATTGGTCTGTAAGCATATTTCTATAATTTCAGATTTTTAAAATGCCTTAAAACTTAAGTTAATACATACATTATTGAAGATTTTGGATCTCAGAAACTTCCATGGCAAATTATTTCACAAATCCTTTTTTCCTGTGTTGTTTGCTGTTTAACAGTGATTTGGTTACTGCACCTTTTGGCACTTTTCTTTGGTATGTTCTTCAGCACAATGTTCCTTTAGTATCTTACAGAAACAAAGTAGAAGTAATTATGACCTGAGTATGGCCTTAAAAACCTCTGAATAAAAGTTGGTCTAATTGCTTAGTTTCAATTGTCTAGAGGAATTCTGGAGTGTGTTTTGTAAACACTTTGACTTGGCCAGAGCTGCTAATGGGATGGCATGTCTGACTTCATCACAGTGAGAAACTCCTGAGAACTTGAATCTCCTTTTCCCAGGAATTCATCCTGTGCACAGATTTCACTGTGCTGTACATAGAATTGCAGTTGGTTGCTTGCTGAAAGTTCCAACTTCAAGTATAGTACAGACCTCTTGTAGATTACATGGTTTATTTAGGAGTATTAATGGAAGTACTTGAAAATTTGCCCACTTTTGCATTTCATGTGATTAAGATATTAAAGTTGGCAAGGGTATCATGTTCTGTGTTCTCTCTTCTAGAAATGCAAAAAGTTATTTTGTCTTTGCTTTGTATGCATCTGATCCTGCTTGGATAAACAGTGAAATTATTTGGGCATTTACCTTTGGAAGCTGTTATTTCTTTTTACCTCCAAGTCAGCCAGGAAAGCAAGAGCTGTGCAGTGATAATTTAGCTATTATGCTATAACAGGCTTGGGAGGCTTGTCATCTCTGTAAAGCTTTGCCCTTTAGTGGGCCTTTTTGCTCATGACTCCTGGTAGAGATAGTGTAGTCTCCTCAGAGATGTCTTCATGATGTGTAGGTCCCCAAACTGGATTGAGTTGGACTGAAGGTTTGGGTTAGCTTGGTTTTTTCCTTCTTTCTTTGAGAAGATTTTTCTACCTCTTACCTGGGGATGAAGTTGTATCAGAAACCCAGAGTAGAACGCTTCTAAATCTTGGCTAGCAGATATATCGTTTCTGGTGTTTGAAACTTTTTGGCCTTTGAAATGTTATGAAGTGGGGAAAGGACTTCAAAATATTTAAATTTTAAATATTTGTCACAAAAAACAAATATATCACGTGAGTTTTGAGGCTGGGAAACCATGATAGCATCTGTATTGGTAATTTTTTTAAGAGAGCAGGCTGACATTACTTATTTAGCAATTTGACTGGAAGCAAATGTGAAACACAAATGCATCTTTTCATTCTGCCTAATAGTTTAATGCAGCATATCCTGCTGCTCTCCTAAGTGTGCCTGGCAGGTATCAACATAAAGCAGAGATGTTGAGAATAAATTCTAATAGGTGAGCCTGCCTTCATTTGTAACAGGAGAAGTAGGCAAAACAACCAGTGCTGCATTTAAATTTCTGACTGCAGTACAATTCAGTATTGGAGATGCATCTTCTGTGATGAGACTTTAATGGGGCTTCCAGTGGGGCTGGTTTTACCTGGCACTGAGGACTCCAGACGGTTGTTGATCTGCAGGAGTGTTGGGTGGTGGCAGCGGATCAGGGCCTGGCCTTGCTGCAGCAATCCCTTGTGTCTTGTTGCAGATGGAGCTGGAAACTGTTTGGGTAGGATGTGGCACAGGGGCTGCACTTCCTGTGCTGTTGTGTTGATCAGCCTGAGAGATGATGTAGATTTTTAGTTACTTCTTCACAGATCTGCTGCCCAATGGCAGTCTTAGGTCTGCCTGGTTGGAAGCTGGTTATCCCTGGCCTCAAGTGCATGCTTTTATCCCTGGAGTGTATTGAGTGGCTTGCCCTTCTCATTCTGAGGAAGAAATGATTTTAACTCACAGGAGCATTTGTGTTGCTTCCTGACAACAGAGCAGCTTCTCACCCTGCTGCCCCTGTGTGTGTTGTTTAGCTGAAGATGACGGGAAATAACTTCCTCCACAATGAGGCAGGATGGTAATTACCTTGCTAATGCCGACCATATTGCCATCCAGCAAGGCTCGGGCAGCCGCGACAAGGCAGCCACCCACGCTCCCTGTCCAAGAGTGTCCCAGCAGCTCTTCTGCTCTGTGAATTAGACAATGAAGTCATAAACATCCCCTCTGTATTAATTAATGTTGCTACAGAACATTTTGCGTGTGTTTTCTGCAGAATACATTAATCAAATCTATTTTCTGCTGGAGGTTTCTCTTGCATAATGAGAAAGCCATGTGCATGCCTTCCCTTTTCTCCAGTCTTCCAGGGCAGGGTATGAGGAACACTGTGAATATGCACAAACTGTTAGTAATTCAATTTATATAGTCAAAACCAAATGGCAGTTCTGTGGAGTAAGGATTAGACTGTCCTTGTTTTTATCCTAGGCCATTGTACAGGACAGTGTATGTTAAGAACATGAACTGGCACAGTCTTTATGCCATTGAGCTGGGGAGTTCAGTGTTCAGTTCAGCTGTGAATATTTGGAATTGGTTGGCATCCCAGCTGGGGAGATCAGGAGGAAAAGAGCATGTCAGAGAAATGAGAGAGAGGAAATCCTGTTTTCTTTTTCTTTAAAAAGATGTTTCAAAAAGACGACTTTTTAAAAGGCAGAAATATTTGAGTTAAAACTCAAATCAATGAGATTTTCCAGTAAGATCCATGCATATGTCAGTATGTTCTTACTATCTAAATAGGAACTTTGTAAGAGCTGCAGTTATAGTGGAGGCAATAAAAGAACTTTGTGTTGCAGTTTTGCTCTTAACAATTGGAATTATGACTCTAATTTAGACTCTGGCTCATTTGATTGAGGTAAATTCACACTCTCAGAGGTTATGCTGTAGATGGCTCCAAATCTGGAACTTTCAGGTGGACATTCATTATATTTTTGAATTTTTTCATATTCTTCCCTTGGATGCCACCATACATTTTTCATAGTGCAGTTGCCGCATAAATCAGCTGACTCGAAGCAACTCTTTGGAACATCTCCATGTCTTCATAAAACACATACTTCTTCCTTTTGCAGGGACATTCCTGTAGACTTCAAGTACATAGCTGAGCCAAGTATGCATTCCATGCCAGCCGTGACTTTGTCTCCAAATGGTAGGTTAACACTTTGCTGCCTTCTTAGATCTAACATACATAGGCACCTTTTACTGACTGAGTCTCTGTGGTATTGCTGTGTTGCATCCTCCTTTCACCCCAGACTGACTCCCTCCCCAGTCACTCTGTGCACTTATTCCAAGATTGGGCTGGATCTTGTTTTGATTTAAAATTCTAAAGAATGAGTATATCAGAATGAGGGTTTATATCATGGTAACTGTATCAGTTTAAAATTAGGCCTTCATCCAGACAAGGCAAGAGGACTCTCCATAGTGCTGCCATGTGCTCTTTGCTGTATTTAAAATATTAAGAGAAACAATAGAGGGAACTGACAATAGACCCCTCACTGAGTTATGGCAAGTTCAGCAGTCCTTGTGGTGCCACTGTTAAAGCAGAAACTTGTGTTGTACATGATCCTGTTCCTTCTGTTATGAATGTAGTCCAAATAGTTATTGCATAAGAGAAATCCCAAATTATCTCAGTATTTCTTTATGTTAATGTTTCTTTATGTTAATGTTGGTGTTTGTTCTTCAACTAGAGTCATGCTGAAGAAGGATAATTGTTCAGTGCCTCAAGTAATCAATGAAAACCCTTCTAACAGGACAAGATTCCTGTTATCTGTTTTGGCCAAATTTAAATAGCTTTAGTGTCACCATTATTACAGTGTTGCCAGATTTGCTGCTAACAGTCCCATTATGCTAAGTAGAGGCTGATCAGCTTGTTGCACAGCCAATATTATGTTGTCACTGCAGAAAACACTTCAAAGGCAGTGACAATATGCAGAGTTCAGGACAGAAGTGTCTGTTCTGGGTATTCTGTAGCACATCATCTTCACTGGATTCTCAGGCAGGAGTTAATGCACTGCCAAAATGCAAAATGAGATGAAGTTATGATTAGAAAAGCCTCGATTTTTCTTTCACTAAAATATCTTCATCAGTTGCATTCCATTAAGGCAGAGAATACTATATATATAGTTGCAAACTCCTCAGTCTACCTTAGACCTGTTTTCCCACAAAGAAAAGAGGAGGCAACTGTCTTAGAGTACCCACAAAACAGGTGATAAATAGAGTGCAGCTAGATGGATATATTTTTTCCCCTCACTGAGTTAGGTGATTATGTGCACCAGCAAGATTACACAGCATCTTAAAAATTTAACAGTAAGTCAGTGGGGTTGATGCAGCACATAACTAGAACAGTCAGAGCTTTAGTAGAGTCCTGAGTGCATTTTGTAGGAAAAGGCATCCCAAATCCTGTCAAACATAAGGTTTCAAGCCTTGGCAGTTGTACCAGGCAGAATCAATATCAACTGTTACCTAGAACCCTGCTACATAATGAAAATTTGGATTAAGATGGTGCAAGAAAAAATGTCAAAATGTCTAAAACCATCCCAATTAGATCTATTTCTTCAGACGCAGCACGCTGATACCACCTTTCTTTATTGCATTTGTAGGGAAGTGGTTGGCTTGCCAGTCAATGGATAACCAAATCTTGATTTTTGGAGCTCAGAACAGATTCAGATTAAACAAAAAGAAAATTTTCAAAGGTCACATGGTAGCTGGCTATGCTTGTCAAGTGGATTTTTCACCTGATATGAGGTAAGATTTTGTGGGAATGAACTTCATCTTAAAACTTGTAAGTACAGACACTAATTTCCTTTTGAATGCCCTGCAACATTAATGAGTGCACAATCATCCTGTTAGCTCAGCATTGGGCAGAGCTCCCTTGCCAAGCAGCAGAACAGAAAGTTTAGTCTTAGCATCTGATGGGACCAAGAGAGGCTTCCACATGTGACTCCCATCTTTTTGCACATGGTGCAGTGCAGGGTCTGTTCCCACAACGTGCACTTGTCTAAGGTATCTGGGATTTGAACTCACCCAGTTTCCCCAGTTCATACATCTGATGTGGGTATTCTCATTTACTGTTTAAAGAACCCTCTTTCTTCCTGTTGGCTTAGTAATATGCCCATACATTTAGTACTGTGTGCAGATAAGGTACAAGTCACTGTAAGAACTGGGGAATAACCTCAGCAAACCTGGAGGAAAAGGCATCTATAATTTTAGAGGGCCTTGTGGCACTTTCTCTTGGGTTCCAGTAGCACAGTGCTGGGTATAATCACACTGCTTAGCACATTTACCTTGCAGCTGATGAATCACCTTCTGCAGGACTCGTGTGCTCTTAGAGCACATTGTGAAGGCTAATTCCTGGGTAGGTGTGTTTGCAGGCTGTGTCAGATGGGAAGCTCCCTAGGGGAAGCTCTTTTCTGTTGTTCAGTTGCTACTTGTAATATCATACAAGCAGTCTGCACACATGACACCACTTTCATTTTATTCCTGTTAATACAGCTATGTGATATCTGGAGATGCAGATGGGAAACTAAACATCTGGGACTGGAAGACAACAAAACTCTACAGCAGGTTAAAAGCACATGACAAAGTCTGTATCGGTGCTGTGTGGCATCCACACGAAACATCCAAGGTCATTACGTGTGGCTGGGATGGTCTGATTAAACTGTGGGACTAAAGAGGACGCTACAGAGACCTAAAGATGCAAGTCCTGGGTACACCTGAGATTAGGGTGCATTCTGCTGTAAGGATGGGCAGACATTTGTAACACTGCAATTCTCAGCTCACTGTGTATACACACTAAACACCAGGAAATTCAGAAGACTCGAGTGAAAGGATATAGTTCTAAATATGGCATCTAGGAATGAGAAGCTAAGCTGAGGTCATCTGAAGCATGCAGAATCAATCATGTGCCAGTTTGTCTTGCCTCTGCTTGTGCAAAACACTCTTGTAAAATAAAATAATTTTAAGAAAAAATATTTTTGTGGTTCTGGCTGTCAGATAGTTTAAAAAGAAAACCAGCAATTGTGTAACTTTTTCCTAAGAAGAAATCTTTGGTACCTATTGCATTAGAACTGGAAAAAATAAGCACAAATCCACTTGCTGCCATTTGTTAATTCACCATAAAAATGAAGAATTAATTGGAAACTAGCAGTTGTCAGGTGAACTCTATCAACTGAAGATGCCATTCATAGTCTTAGTTTCTGTCTGTAGAATCATGAGGATCACTCACTTTCACCTTTGCAAGCAGTCTTCATTTTCAGGGTTTTCTTCATAATGGTTGTGTGCTGTGTGTTGTTTTTTTTGTCTTCCCATATTTTATTCTGTTCCAATAAGCATAACATGGTAAAAAAAAAAAAGTGAATGTCTCATTTTATTTGGAATAGTTTGTATTATAAGTCCCATGAAGGTTTTGACAATTCAATGTATATACATGTCACACTTTTTCTCTTTAAAGAACTTATTTTTAATAAATCTTTTTATAAAAACACTGTTTATTCAATTTTTCTGTCTGGCAGTGTCCATACAAAATATTTCCTACCATTTGGTATTTTAATGTGCTGATGTATCAGATAAACTCATTCTCTTGCAGTGTTCATTTAAAACTAAGGCAAGTTGGCAGCAGGAGAAAAAAAACCCTTTTGACTTCCTGTCTTCTCTTTTTTGGGCACATAAAGATACATGCTAGTAGCAAATTTTATCCCATTGATCAGTTTTTAATTTCAGTTTTGAATTATACTATATTGTTTACTGTAAATCCAGTCACTGCTCAACCATTATAAAGGATAGCAAAGGAATAATTGCTTTAATTGACAGCAGGATAGAAGCTGAGATAAAGAGTCCCAAATGGTTGAGAGGAAGGAAATGGTTGGTTGTTTTGTGGGATTTGGGTTGTTTGACTTGTTGCAAGAAATTCTGGTCTTTCAAAGAGGGAGTTACACATGTTAGGCCCTTGTGAGTGAACAGGAAGCTTAAGCATTTTTAGGCCAACTCTGTAGTGCTGAGCTCAAGAGGCATTCCACTGTCAGTCCATGCTGTTGTGTAACTGCACTGAGTTTACACTCAGGAGTTACTTTCCCATCCCAGCAGACTTGTGTGCCTGAAAAACTCTACACACAAGTTTTCACAGGCACCATCCTGGTGGAAACTGGGTATTGCCCAGCCTTGTTTACTGAGATAAAAAACAGTGGCGCCTGGGAAGAAAGAGCTGGTGCAGCATGTCTTGAGGACTGATCCTTTGTAGGGAGAGAAGAGGCTGTTCCTGCTTCTCTGCAGCATGTGGGTGGGAAAGAGCTGCTGCTGTCTTGCAAAGGATGAATTTCTGATGTGCTTTTCAAAGGGATGGTTTGATTCCTGAGCTGGGAGTTGAGCTCTGGTGTGTGTTGTGTGCCAGGTGCTGCTTCAAGAGAAAGTGGGCTGGGGTAATTTGGAATGGATTTTCTCCTTCAAATACATTTCCCAAATGGGTATGTGGCAGTGTGCCCTGACTGTTAACAGTTTATATGTAAAGGGAAATAGGGAGGAAGAGAGGAATGGAGCAGATAGAAAATCTTCCCACAGGAATACATACTGGCTTTCACATCAGAAACACCTTTCCCAAAAGCTTAAAACCATTTAAATCATAATACACAAAAAGCTCGGCTTTGTTGTTGGTACTGTGTTTTTTTATGTGTCACCTACCAGGCTGAACTTTAGATATATACTTATAAAATAGTATATGCAAAATATTAAAATAAGTGTATATACTCTTATAGTCATACACTGGGGGTTTTCTTTGGTGGCAAAAAAAAGAGAAATATTTCAATCAATTCTGCCACAGTTGATGAATTGGGATTAAATGTTTGCAGCAAGCCCAGAATCAAAATTGCCCTAGAAACTTCAGATAAAATCCTTTGTCCCTCACAGTTGGTCATCGCATTAATCTTTTGTGGAATTTCTCACATCTGCATTGAAGCCTGCAGGGGGAATTTTCGTGAGGATAATTTCCTCTTGTTGGGAACTGCAAAGCTCACGTGTCAGCTAGTTTGCTGTGCACAAGGATAGAAGAGTGTGTGAGTGAGGTGCGAGTCCAGACTTGTTTTTCCAGCAGCCACCTGGGAAAGATTTCTTTCTGGGCTAATCAACTCAAATCACGTCCTTCTCTTCCCAGTTTCATGTTTAACCAGAAATTGGTCTATTACAGGTGTTGGTCAGAGCAAGCCTAGGGCGAGACCTCTACACTGAACTTGGCCTGTGAGCAGACAGATCCAGGGAAAAGGGAAAAGGGAAGAGTGCATTTCGAAATCTCCAGTTCATTTTCCTCCAACAGTTAATTTTCCTCGGATGTTGTGGGGACTGCAGCATAGGTCTTCAAGTTGGAAGGACATCTCAGGAGGGCGGGAGGCAAGTGTCTTGCACTGCCAGGAAGGAACACAGGCAAGCTGGGCTGCAGTGCTGCCATCACAGCATTGTTATTTTGTTTCCCTTGATTGTGCACCTGTAACTTTCAGAAATTCCATACCAATATGTTGCTGCTTTTATTAATTCTGGTTG
The DNA here is from genome assembly GCA_013400215.1 of Cisticola juncidis. Taxonomy (NCBI): domain Eukaryota; kingdom Metazoa; phylum Chordata; class Aves; order Passeriformes; family Cisticolidae; genus Cisticola; species Cisticola juncidis. The sequence goes on from VXBR01010759.1 coordinate 497,936, forward strand.
CTTTTATAGCAGAAGTTTTACAGGTCAGTCAATTATCTCCATCGTTCTTGGAGTTCTGTCTGGGTAAATTGATAGTTCCTTTGACCTTTTGCCAGCTTTTTCTTGGACTTCTTTCATATGCAAGAGGGGGAAATAGCCCACATATCCTCATGCATCTTGCTGGTAAGGAGGCTGGCTGTCTTGAAGCAGATGGTCTTGGCATCTGTCTTGCTCAGAGTTTATAATTGTCCCCAGTAAGATGGGGCTGCTCAGTCTTTGCCCTCATTACAAAGAACAAATATCAAAATTACTGTACATCCAGAAAAGTCCAAGATTGTCTTGCAGAAATCCGATTTTTAGCAGCAGGCAGATGTTCAGTATGCTGTTTAACGCTGTGGTCTTTAACAGCTGATTTAAACAGGGAGCCTTGCAGCTCCAGCAGCCCCCGTAACACGATGTACTTTCCTTCTTTCTACCAGCTGGTTATTACAAAATCCTGCTCCCGTTCACTAGGAAGACTCCATATGACAAGCAGCCTGCACGAGGGGGAAAACACCAAGAGTGGAGGAGGGACGGGTTTTTTGCTTGGAAGACTTTAGAAACAGTATAACCTAGACACCAGAAAAAATCAGTTGCCAGGGAGGGTGTTCCTCTGGAGACTACTTAAGGGACTTGTTACTGTAGGTTGACTTCACTAGCATACACTCAAAATTTCAAGCCTCATATTTTGCAGTAAAATATGTCTTTTCTGTTAGGCTTGCTGATAAGCAAAACAGACACCACGGCTGTCTTGCAGTACTCAGAGAAAACTGTTTGTGGCAGGGTTATGTTTACGGAAGCTGCTTGCAGAATTTAAAGCTTTCAGAAGCAATCTGCAATAACTTTCAGTGGGCCATGGACCTGTAAATTCACCGGACACACTGGGAATTTGTCCTCAGACCTGTTTGTTATCTTGTATGACAGAATATTTAAAATGTGTTAAAAGCACTGAGCCTCCTTTTACCCTGCCGTGCATCATGCCACTGGGGAACTGCTCAAATGAAACATTGCTGCGCTGGTCAGTAGAGTAAGAGGTTCTCATTAGGCCTTGGGGTGGTTTTTTTTGGTTAATCTGGAATATGTCAAGGCTAACTGAGCCTGCTTCTCTGGTTTGGGAAAGGAAGACAGCAACACAGATCCTCTGGGGAGTCATTTCAGTGACAGGAATTTTATGGAGCTTCAACACCACTGACAGTTACCCAGACATGGTTCTGGGAGCTGCAAATCTTTCCCATTCTCCCAGCGTAATTGCCCCACAGTTGGTGTCTGGTGCCTATGCCCCAGCTAAACTCTTTAACTGTGTAATAAGTCTTTCTTTTTTTGGTGGAGTTTAAACTCTTGCAAAATTATATTAAGAGGGAAAAAAAAAAAGAAAAATGCCCTGTTCTAGAAGAGTTGTAACAATTTCACCTCCCCCCTTAGCTTGTTTCAGGCTGATTTCCCTAAGCACCCCCAGGCCTTTGCCCAGGGCTGTTGTTCATATTTCACTTTGGCATCCCCATACAGTCCTGCTCTTTCAGCTCCTCCTCATGTACTCTCTCACACAATAATCCCTTCCAGTATTCCTTGGAGATAAAAAGGGAACTCAGACTCAGAAATCATTTGTCAGGCCAGACATCTACAGGAAAAAGAAGGAAGTCCCATTCCCTGGAGTTTCCAAAACCTTGCTGAGTTTTGTCAGAAGAGCTTCCCTGCAGCAAGATCCTTTCTTTGCTCTAATGCTGTTGCTTTGGGAGTACCTTGGGGCAGCAGGACAAGTGGGTTTTGTTTTTTTTTGTCATTATTCCTCCAATATTAAATGAGTGGAATAACATTATGGAATATTTCTTCCTGTATCCTGGATTCTCCTGTTTCTTGGAGCAACTTTTCTTTCATGAAGAAGAAGTTGGAAGTCATTTCAGGGCCTCTCCTGCCTGGTAAGTAAGTTTGAGAGGTCAGCATGGGGTTGTCTGGTGAAGTCCCTGTGTCTTGGCTGCTCCTGGCTGGCATCAGTGGAGAGACACAGGTCCTCCCAGGGCACAGCTGCTGCTGCCCCAGGTCTGACACCACTCAGGCACCTGTCCCCGCCTCCCTGCAAGGGCAGTGGCACCCTGGGTGGTGGCTCCACCCTAGATATCTGCAGGCGGATGCAAGGGTGGGATTCACATTGTTTGTGATTGATTCAGAAATAGAATTTCAAATATGGGGGGGAAATACCAGTTGAGACACTGAAGCATTTTCATTTACTTGCAGCAGTTTTGTACTGTGTATACCACTGCAGTTTCTTCAGAAAACTGCTTAAACTCAAAGATCTATGTTGGTAATCCACAAAAAGAGCAGCGACCTGGCACTGGTATTCACATTTGATCATCTCTTCTAGGCAGTGCAAAGCAGGCTCCTGTTTTTCCTGTGCAAGGTGCTGCTGTTGGGATAAGGGATGTAACACGGGCTGTCTCTGCAAAGATCTCCTTCTGAACCAGGTAAAACTCTTTACATGAGGTCAAAGTGCACCGTGAACAGGGACTTCTATTTAAGGACAGAGATCCATTCATTACTGCAGGTGGTTCCCTTCAAAAGCCAAGCTTGCTCTGCAGATGCTGCCCCTGAGAGCCAGGGGAGGGGGGCAGGTATAAATGTGTCTCTGAATGTAGGTCAGCTCTGAACTTCCACTGCCACTAAACCAGGTCTCTACTGACTGCAATTAAATGTCACATTGTGTTAACAAGCAGGAAAAAATCAAGAGTGATTTCCTACTGAATAACCCTGAGTATCCTTTCAAGGACAAGGGAGCAGCTAATGAAGCTCATGAAATCAAAGTTTTGTAATGATCCAGATGGTCTCAGCTGTTGAATCATTCACCAGAGAGAATGAGTGCCATTTCTTCAGGTGTGTTACTGGGTGATGTGTCTTCTTGGCATCTGCCAAGAAAGGCCAGACATATGTTCCCTTTACGCTTTGTTCTTTCACAGTTGAGAGGCGCTCGAAGAACAACCCTTCAGAAGTCACAATGGGATCAAAGCCTGGGGCCAGAAGTACACACAATAAATGACAGGTTTTGGAGTGCAGCAGGAGGTCAGACCTCTGTTTAGGCAAATTTTGGAACCTCCAAGGAAGCCAATGTGACATTTAGAAAGGTCCCAGTTTTCCTGGAGGAGTGAATTAGTGTTCTAATGAATTCCCCTCTGTGCTGCCATGGGCTCACCATGGAAAGCTCACATGGTATCAGCTGGGATTGTTTGAGGGGATCCACATCTGTTGCTTCTCTTCATCTTCACCTTGTTATGGACAGCACCTGTAAGTTCTGATTCACAGATGTGTGTGATTTGTAAATCACTGTGAGCCTGTCTGAGAGACAAATGGCCTCACACCCACAAAAGGATTTGTGCAAGTAGAATTGCCCCTACCCCTGGGTCATCTCTGCAAGGACCCACTTTAGACCAACCTGAAACATCTCCTGGTGGAGTTTCCAACTGATGCAATAATGGCTCCACATCAGGAACAAGACCTATCATTATGTCTTTGCTAGGTGGGGTTGGCACTGGCTGTGGTCACCACAAATGGCCTGAGGGTTGGGCAGGAAGGAGGCTCCTGGGCTGGAAGCCATGGACTGGCTGCTCTGGGGAGCTGATGCACATGCCTGCAGGGAGTGTGGGGAGATGCCCAGTGCACCTGGGGACAGCAGGCCAGGAGACTGGGGGAGAGCACAGCTGGGCAATACCTGTAATGGTGATGCTGAACAGATCTGGGGCTGCGTCTGACTTCCTTCATGACCATGCAGTTCCCAGTCTCCAGGCTGTGGCTACATGCCTGGCACAATGCCTTGTCCACACTGGTTTTAATGGTATTCTCTGTACCTAACCCTTGAAGAAGGGGGAAACTGTAGTGACTTCTGTGCAGGTGTGATCTGGGAGGAGTTGTGGAGTGCGACACTGGCATGTGGTTACTGCATGGAGATGATCTCTGAGCAGGTCAGCGGCAATTGTGCCTGTGTATGGCAGTGGGTAGACACAGACCTCACACAACATTCCCTCAGCACCAGCCTGTCCACTGCAGCAGTCAGCCAGCACTGGCCTGTGTCCCTGGGCACATACCCAGCAGCTCAGTCATTAGCAGACAGGAACTGAATTCATTTAAAGGTCTGTCCTTTAGGTAAAAGAGATCAATAAAAGAGAAGGGGTAAGGGCATAGAAGCAAGGCCTCAGAAAGGAAGGCTGTAACTCTGCTCTAAGAGATGTGAAGTAGAAAAGCACAGAGAGTGCATTAAATAAGCACTGTTCATTTTCTCCTATAATATCACATAACTGCCTCCAGAATGATAAATGGCTTTTATCTACCCTGTATTAGAGATAAGATTTTCTTTAAAATTACCATAGTTATTGGAATCTCTTTTGCCAAAGATGTATTTGCTGTAGCCTGAAGTGTTCCTGACACTACCTGGCAATCCCAAGCAAGAGATTAGCTGTGGGTTTATTAAACTCCCTTAGTAACCAAAGAACCAGGATGGACCTCTACTCCACTTCTGTAATTTGCATATCACCATTTTTACTTCAGGGAAATAAATGATGGAAGACGTGCATCCGTTTAGAATTTTAACATCTGAGAGAGGTCATGTAATGCATTTTTTAACTTCTATCTACTGGTTCCTTGAACAAATTATAATAAGCTACTAGGCTACAAACTCTAAGACTAGTTAGAAGGAAAAAACCTTTATAGTGCTAGAGCCCATATTCTTTATTAATTAATCAGGACTTGCAGCTGGACTTTTGCCACCCCATTATTTGAAAAATGGGAGTTGAGCCATTCTGCAGTGCAGGGAGCGTGGCCATTCCAACACACCAGATATTAGTTTAGGAAAGCCTGGCAGCCTCTTGCATATGATGAATCTCCTCATGGCTCTGCATCGTTAAACAACTTCAGTACTTAACGTACGAGAGTTGAAGCAAGGCTGGCTGTCACAAAGAAGAGATTTCTTACTCATTTTGCAGAGGTTGTGGATCTCTTGGATTGTGCGTGACCTGGTTCAGGGATGACAATAGGTAGCTCAGCCCTGAGGAAAGTGCTTTGCCCAGGACCTTGGATGTGGGGAATTCAACATATGTGCATCAGGTCATCTTGATTTTGATGCAGAGCTGAGGACACGGTGGGCACCCAAAGTGCCCTGCTCTGGGTGTCTGCAAAGCCCTGGTCCAGGTGTGCAGGAGCAGAAATAGGAGCTACTTTTATAGAATCATAGAATACCTCAAGTTAGGAGGAACCCAGTAAGGATCATCAAGACCAACTTGCTGCTCCTCACAGGACCTAAAATTAACCAAGTTACTAAGAGAGTCATGCAGAGATTCCCTGAACTCTGATGGGCTTGGTGCCATGACTGCTTCCCTGGGAAACTTCTTCCAGTGACTGACCACTTTCTGGGTAAAGAATGTTTTCCTCATACCCCATCTGAACTTCCCCTGACACAGTTTATTCCATTTTTTCATGTCCTGTCACTGGTCACTGGAGAGAGGAGATCAGCATCTCCCTCTTGAGGAAGCTGTTCACTTGTAGAAGTCGGAAACCAAAGGCAGTTAAAAAGTCCACATACCAAAGACATGAAAGTGGTGACATCTTGTATTTTAATGCGAAGTTTAATGTCAAAATTCATCTAAAGATAAGAAAAAAATCCAACCTGCTATATATATTTTAGCTCCCTCCATTGCTTAGCTCTTTGGGGAGTGTCAAAGGCTCCCAGGGGCACTGCAGATAATCCACATCCCAGCCTGCAGAGCCCCAGCACAGCTGCATCCAGGACACCTGCTTGGGCCACCCCCTCTGCCAGGACCAGTGCAGATCCAGGGCCTGGCCTCCTTATGCCACGGAGAGGCAAGGTGGTGAGGAGGTGGCAGCCATCCAGGCACAGCACTGGAGAAGGCACCAGGAAATGTTCAACTAAACCCAAAAACAAACAAAAAAAGACCAGGTCGCACTTTTGTCTCTTACATTTATCTCACTAGATCAAAAACTATGTGCTGCAGCCATTGCTTGAGTAACTTCAATCAAGCTGTTTTTTGAGCAGATGAACTAGGGAAGCTCTGTCTTCTGTGGCTGAAGGCTCTTGTGGTGAGGAAGGCGAGTGCTGGCAGCAGCTTATCCAGCAGCTGAGTGTCTGTCCCACCATCTCTTGTGTCAGAAGCATTGAAGTCACCTTCTGCTGCCAGACTAGCTTAAAAAACCTAAGTCAGGGCACTCAGAAACAGCTAAAAGAAATAGGTTAGAATTTAGTTTGGTGGTGATTTCTGTCTCTGCCAAATTCAGCTGAAATTTGCCAGTGGGTTCAAGAACATACTGTTCTCGCCTAAAATTTGTTCCATAGGAAACAAGGCCAAAGTTAAAAAGGTGCAAATCAAAGATGATCATTTTACAGAAAAGTAACACTTGACACTTTATTAAAAAGACACCTCATCACAAGCACTCTCCTGCCCCAGGGCTGGCCCAGCTTAGCCAGCAGAGCTTCTCAGGGCAGCCCCAGAGGGATGCCCTCCTTTGCAGGCACACTTGAGCATGGGGCAGCCTGGAAAAGCTGTGCTCTTGGTTCCCCCAGATAAACCTCTACAGAAACTTCTGTCCTTTAGGACAACGTACTAACTGGCAAATATATTTTGCTGTACAAATCTGCACCATGTATCTTCTCCTAGTGCCAGTCCTTTTGACAACACATAAATATAAAAGCCAGTTCATTTTGTTAGCAGTCACTGCTGCATATTTAGCAACTTTAGCCAGTGACGCCAAAATCCTCTTCGATAACGCCGCGGGGCCAGATGGCTCACAATCACACATCATAAATTCCTTTCTGCTATTTCCATCTTGTATTTACCCAGCTCAGTGTGTAACAGCTACTGGCGTTGAAGGCCTCCTTTTTCAGAAACATCTGTGGTTTTGATAAGTCTTTGTAGGTATGGAAAAGCTTGAAGTCCTTCAGCTCCAGTTCTCGGAGCAGACTGTACCAGTACCGCACCACGGTGCTGTCGTTGCCACTGACCTCAAACCCAGGCCAGTGGATGTGCACCTCAAAGACCAGCTGTCCTATCTGCTCAACAACATCTTCCAGGATCAGGTTTTCCAAAATTTTCCACTCAGCGCTCTCCACGTCTGCCTTGAGGACATCGATCTGCAACAAAAGCACCATTACTGTGTGAAAACGAGAAACTTTGCAGTTGTAATAACATCTGAGGCCAGGGTTGACCATTTTTCAATAAACAGAGTTATTAATATTGTATTAAATAAATCAAAAAGTTTTAGAGGACAAAGGCAGTACACAGTGTTTCACACTTGACTGTTCACAGCCCTTTTCTTCCTGCCTCAAACTCATGGTTGAAAAGCTGCATTTTCCAACCTCCTGCTATAACCAAAGCATGTTACTGGTTCCTTCACAATTCTTGGGTGGCATCACAGCTATGAAAACAAGAAACAGAACCAAATGACAGAACCAAACCCACTCACAGTGATTACCTGCACTGTAGTTGAATAGGGTGCTCGTGAGCCATATGCTACATGCATCACACAAGTGCAAGAGACAACCAAAGCAAAAATTGAAAACCCTGAGCAGCTCAGGAGATCAACTGCCCTTGGCCAAGCTGCTGGCTGAAGCTTTTGCAAGCATCACTACAGATGCTGAGGGAGGAGGAGCAAAAGAAGGGATAATTATGCAAAGAGTCTTCAGGATTTTAAGGGAAGCTCCTCCAAAGAAAAAAGCACAGCAGAAAAGAAGACGTGAAAGTGTTTGAAGGGAATAAAAGATCTAACAGAAAACTGCCATGTTCTAGTTTTAGAACATTGTTTAATTTTGTAGTGAGATATTCGGGAATCCAACTTCTCACAGCCCAACACAACTGTGGACTGACTTTGTTAGGAGATTAGCTGGGGGAGGTGATGGATCAGGTATTTTAACATAAAAAGAGCATTTCATCACCGTCTCACACCTGGTAGAAAACAATGACCACAGTGCAGCAGTGGTCACAAGCTGCAGAGCTCAGCTTGTTTTCCAGAGCCCAGCAGGAGAAAGTCCTACACTGTGAGAGTAGCGCTTGCATGTGCCAGTTCCACCTGAGCTGATGCTTCTGCCCACCTGCTCACAGTCAAGATGGCTTTGAAGTTAAAAACTGAAGACTTAATTTAGCCAAGTATTCCTAAAAAAACAAACCAAAACAAAACAAAGAAAACCCCCNCAAACGCCACCAAAAAACCAAAACTCCAAAATAACAACAACAAACCCACCAGATTCTCTCTGGCAGTCTACCTAAACCAGCTTTTTGCAGTATCACAAAAGGCACCTGTGCAGGTATAGGAGAGAAGTGTGGGCAGCTAATGGAAAAGCACTTCCAAGGCGAGGGTTCTCCTAAGCTGCCCCATCCCAGGGCACGTGGCTGGTGCCATGCCATGCCCCATGTGGGGTTCACAGACCCCTCTGCCCTGGGCACAGGGCAGGGGTTGTGCTGTGAGCACATCTCCAGTACAACCAGAGCTGTGCTTTGCATGGGCCACGGCCAAGAAACCACAGGGCTGCGGCAAGGGGTGGCCACATCTCCCTTCCCGTGTTCCATGGACGGCTGGAGACGCCAGGGGCTAAGGTGCCGGGGTGCCAAGCTCACAGCCCTCCCCAGGGCTGTGCCCCAGCACTGTGGATGGGCATGGCAGGAATCTGTAGGTGCTGGACACTTGCCCATTCTGGTCTCCATCTGTAAAACAAGGGTGTTAATCACTGAACTCCCTCTGCAGAATGCAGGGGTTGAGCAAGTGAGGGGCTGCGAGACTTGGGTGGAACAAGCTGTAGAACAGCTGGAAACAAAACACTGCATTTTCAGAGCAGGACTTGAATGAGTCCATGGTCACAGAGCGGATCATAATAAGCAAAGCCACTGCTTGTCTGCTCATTAAGGAGGCATTGTGCCTCCTTCACACTGTAGGAGGCAGGGGGCCAGTGGAAAATGACCGAGGGACTGTGGAATTCAAGCCCATATTGTGGTATGTCCGCATGGGGAGCAGAAAGGAAGGTTGCACAGACAACCTTAGCTCTGGTATTTCCTAACTTGCCTCTCTAACAAAGAGCCTGTGAGCCAGTCCATCCGCAGTGAAACATTGAACACAGCGCTCCTTTGGGTTCAAGGAGAGGCTGAATGTAAATGATGCAGCTCATGACATTTCAGCTGAGAACTACATGGGTGAGCTCACTTGTTTTCCTTCATACATTTAAATTGGTTATTTATTTTGCAAATACCAACTCATATCTCTACCTGTAATGCAGTTTTGCAGGCAGTTGGTTCCACGTGGGTGCAATTGCCACAGGACCACACTGCCACACTTAAGAAACCACAGATTTTTATCTCTGGGAAACTTATGTAACTTTGAAAGCAGACAAATTATTCAAACTCTTTTTTTTTTTTTTTTTTTTCTTGGTGGGAGTGGGTAGATAGATAGGGGAAGAAATTCTTCTAAACGTTTGGTTTTGTTTTCCCATGATCTTACTCTGTGGCATCAGTAGGATATCTTTTTCCCATGGTAATGTTTCCAGTCCTTCAGGTTTGTTTGTTTTTCTCTTGTGACACTAACTGCTGCTCTGGGTGCTCAGCAGGCACTCTGCATGCTCTGTGCTGCATTTGCAAACTGATCTGAAAAGTGGCTGCTAACCAGTGTTTCAGCAGGAGAAAATGAGGTACCACAATAACAGCTTGAACACATAATGAAATGACCAGGAAAGAAACACGAGGCTAGTGGAGATATGCTGCATACACAAACCGGAGGCTCTTTGGTGCTCTCAGTGCCCTGCACTGCTCAGAAACCTGAAGGGAGGAAGGTACCTGTTTCAACCCACCAACTTCTGTGACTGCCTTCCAGGCAAGGTGTCCCTCTCTGCCCAGAGTCTCCATTGCATGCCCTGGATACTGTAAAATGAATGGCAGAACAGCTCTGTTTCGGAGTATCTGAGCAAATTACAAGCATCCTGCTAACACCAAATGTAAGTTTTGTGATGATTAGACAGCTCAGGAGATATTTACCATCGGTGATAAGCAGTGCACTACCGATAAGAAATGCACTACCACCTTCCAGTTGCCTTGATCCAAAGTGCCAGTGAAAGGATTAGTGGACAAATCTATAAATTCAGAGCTCTAATTCACTCAGGAGCACAGCTGGAGTCTGCTGCTGTGAATAAATCCTGGAGGGCAAAGATCTACGGTGCCTGAAGGTAAAGTATGGCAGTGAGTTTCAAGCACTCACAAAAGGCTGGTTCCTCTTATCTTCCACAAATCCTCTTATCCTCCATGAACTAACTAGGTTATCACAAAAAAGTAAAAAATGTGGATTTTTGAATGTTTTCTCAATTTAGCTCCCTTGAAAAAGCACGGCAGCATTGTACCACTTATACTTGGAGAAAAAATAAAAAGGGGGGGGGGGCATGCTCATGCACAACCAAGCACACAAAACAGCTGAAAAAATGTGTTTTACTTAGTGAAGGTCAACACATACTGTATGAAGGCTCATTTCTTCTTTTTAGGGTAATGACTTGTTACAAGCGTGCATCATTTCCTAAAGCAGAGATCTTTGCTCTGTTCGCCTTGATCGCTTTTGAAATACCAGGGTTAACGGGGATTTCAGGCTCTGTGCTGCCCCGTGGGCATCATTTAAAGCTCCCCATGGAGAAGAGTCAATTGAGAGTGAGTAGCTGGAGGAAGCAATTTAGCTGTATTACTTCCAGCATGAGCTCAGCATGTGGAAGTGAAAGCCAGGAAAGGCAAAACCAGCAAATGCAGGTCAGGTACAGAGGATCCTCCAGTTCTGTGGGAGCAGGTCTGCAGTGTAAGCTTGGGAGGGAGAGGAGAGCTGGCTACAGCTTTCAGGCACGGGGACAGAGCTCAGAACCACCCGGCTTCCTGAACTGCAGGGCTGCTCTCACAGTTTGAGAGAAAAATATTCCTCTGCTCTGGCTCCCTGTGATACCAGGTTACCATTTTGACATCAGCTGCACAGCAAGGAAAGGTCTGCTGGCTTATGCATCAGTTTTCCCTCTCTCTACCTCAGTACAATTCTTTATTCTCAGAAAACAAAACTCTGGGAAAAGTTGTTTAATATACATTTTGATAGCACATCTTTGCAGGTAACAACAGGTTTCTGGGTGTGTTTTGTTTAACTTCCCTCTTATCCTTTTCCCGTGTGCAGAATTTCAGCATGGTATTTTCCTCATTTTCTTTCCTCTCAAAATGCATCCACAGCCCGTCCTCACCAGCAGGAGATGGTTTGCATGTAAAGTCCCTTTTTATTCTGAGTGAAGGCTGTAATTGATGGCAGCCAGGATGCCACATAGCCTCATAGCAAATGACACTCCCAGGAGCTTGTGGCTGTCTCTTCCCATGCTCCCTGTGAGCAGTGGGAGGCAGAAATTTCCTGCCTCTCTCTGAGCCATCTGCTGGAGAGACCAGGACTGCTGGGGGCCTGGCCAGGGCAACTCGGATACTGAAATCAGGAGAAAAGTCAATCACCACTGATCAGTGATGTACAGCTCCAGCCAGCAGCACTTCTCTTTCAAATTACTTCCCTTACTTCCTGCTCACATTTACACCTCTCTGTGGTGGTCTCTACAGCCAGTTTCAAATTGGCTCTGGAATAAATGTGTTATTTGAGATTATTCACTCCCAGTGTGACAGATCGGGCACATCTTCAAGAATCTGCTTAAGGCATCAAAGTCACAAAGCTGATTTGTGCAGTTGGGTGCTTACAGGATCTGTGGTCTTTTTTTACAGTAAAGGGCAACTGTCCAGTTGAAGTTACTCATACAATATACACATCATTGAAACAGAAAACCTGCATGGGTGCAGGCAAGCTTTGTTCCTCTGCTCCCACCACTGGTTCTCCACAGCCTCGCAAGCGACAGTCTATTCTCCCAGTTCCGGTGCTGTACTTCCATGAACTCATTACACAGCAGGAGCAGGATATTAAGTAATACTATGTTTACCACTTAAATCAGAGAAAATGTTTCAAAATAATATTTAGAAAAAGTTATTTAACTTTCCCATAGCATCCTATCAGTACAGCAACAGCTTGCCAGGTGCAGTAATGGCCCCAGACAAATGCCCCCATCCAGGAAGCCCATACAGCACATGCAGGAGGCATCAACCTCAGCATGCTCAGGAGCACTATGAGCACTTTGCCCATGCACTCCCATGGGGGACTGTTCCTAGGAAAGATCCATGCTAGCACCCCAGGTGTCTCCTTCCCACGGCCTCAAAGCCCATGTCTGGGGGCAGTCTGGTACTTTAATTCCATAGCTCTTCTAATGGTCTCTGATGCCAAGACACTTCCAACATACTCTCTCCATCTGGAAGCAATTTCTCTCTGGGGACCCATTACAGAATAAAAGATACATAGACCTCCTCCAGCCCAGTTAACTGGATCAGTTAAGCAATGCCTCTTATTCCAGTGGACAGGCAGAGAAGAAGAGGCCTTTTAGCTGGCAGAAGGCTACTTTCAATGATGCTTTACCACTGGACAACTTGCTAATCATCCTCTGGTCATACAATAATACAGGTCCCCAAGCCTGAACTGATTTTCAGACAGGTTGGATGGGTTTAGCTAGCTTTACACTGTAATGATCTTAAAGTCAGACATCTTGTTAAACCTCCTTCCTAGCAAGACCAAGGTTCCTGTACAGTGACCCAGAGAATAGGTTCTACAAACCCTCTGCACGGAGCAGGCACACACTGCACATGGACATGGCTGAGGGAGAGGACCTTCCCCTCACAAGAAAAACTGAGCATCAAAGATCTTTGTTCCCCTTTTCTTTAAACTGAGACTAGACTCCAAAGCAGGCAGCAGGAACCTCACCACTAGATAAAGACCCAATATGATTGCTTCCTCAGAGGAAATTGTGAAAAGTCACCTTGAGTCCTCAAACAGCTATCTCCTCATCTGCTTGCAGTGGCAGCAGCTCACAAGTGTGTGCCTCTGCTCAGAAGCAACTGTGCCTCAGCTCCCATTCGCATCCTGTTACCTTTCCCAGTTCACATGGCTCTCCTGTTGTACACTAAAAGATGAAAACAACCCGGACCTCTCACGTGGTCCTTTAATCCAATGTTTAGACTGCCCAAGTAGGAAAAATCCCACAAGGGAGCTGCAGGAACCCTGACTTTAAATTATTTAACAGCCTGATCAGCTGCAAAAGCTCTGCTTGCAATGCCCATGCTGCAGACAGACATTTCAAGCAGTGCATGCGCTCCTCCAGCAGCCGAGCTGCAGCACAGCCACTCTGAGCTGCTTTGCAGAACGTGCATTCAGCCAAGCTGATCCTGCAGGAGATGTCCTGCTGCCCACTGCCCCCACAATGGGGGAACACCCTCTCCTCCCTGCTCTTTTGATCTTCTCTGCCAGACGCTGCTGGATGCCTGTGGGAACGGATATTTACTCACAAGAATAAATGGTGTATGCAAGGCCCTCAAGCCTCTTTATTAGAGGGGAACAAACATTTGCAGTCTGTTTGTGCTGCCCCAGCACCAAGCCTGGATGGTGGGACACAGCTCCAGGCTTGCACAAAGCTACATTATCCTGGTCTTGCTAAAAGTGAAAGCCAGCAGCAACAGGACAAGCACATTGCAGCAGGATGAGAGGGCTGTCAGCAGAGGAGGTTTGTAATAGAAGGCAAATGGTGAAGCAACAATTGATTCCAAAACCCTGAGGAGCAAGACCTGCAAGTGTGTGCATGCAGTGCAAGGGGCAGAGGGCTTGGGCTACTGCAAAATAGTCACTCAGAGTAAACAGCATTTTGGCTGCAAGACCTTCTATGGTTTATTAACACAGTGCCCATGGGGGCCTTCAAAATGTAAGTAATTGAAGAAAGGAATCAGAGTCCCATCTTCAAAAAATATCCACCACATCTTGAAGAACATCTCTTGCAGGATGAGAATCAGCAGCCTTGGTACATCCAAGTAGCTCCAGTTAAATCTGGTGGAGGACTTGGTCCCCATCTGCACTTGCCAGAGCAATAAAGTCATTTGAGACTACACCCCTCCATGGGGATCTATTTGTTTAATTCCATTTCTGGGCCAAGGTGCCAAGCTGCCATCCTTCTGCTTCACTTTTTGTCCATCCTGCTATTTGCTTGCAACCATGACAGGAAGAAAGCTGCATGTACATTCCTGAAAACATGAACAAAAACCATCCCCAAATGCTAGCTCAGGTTTCATCTGGCACAGGCATTCAGGAGGGGCAGGAAGAGCTGCTAAGCCTTTGACCTCTGGATATCAAATTTTTGAGAATGGAACCTTAAACTGCTGTCAGATCAAAAAGACAGACTAGAAAGGATCCAGACATTAAGGTGAAAGTATCTAAACAAGATATGACCAATTCCAATGGCAAGAACTTGTAAACCATGACATGAGGAGGGACAAATATGGGAAGGAAAAAGCAGTATATTTTTTTAGAAAGCTCCTAGAGTTTCTGGATAGGGTATTTATCTGAAGAGCAACACTAGAAATTGTGAGAAAGATGGGTAGTGGAGAAAAACCAGGATGCTCATAGAAAGGGGTTGCTCTCAATGCTCATTAAACCTGTGCCATGTCATGGACCACCTGCTGATCAGATATTCAGTACCTCGGCCAAATTAAAACCATAAGATTCACATTGCTGTGTTTAAGCCAGGGTTAGTGGCTTGAGGAGGAGCTGGGGAGTGTGCACACAGGTCTGAGCTCAGCAGGTATCCTGCACCTGGTACCACCTTGTGAAGCAGGGCAGACTCCCCAGGCTGCTGCAGAGCTTCAGATTTGACAGGAGGAGGGAACCAGGGCTGACTGGTTTCCCACAGCAGCAGCACAGCAATGCTGACTCCACAGTGCCTGCAGCAAGTGCCATGCTCCTCTGAATGCAACTCAGACACTGAAATAGTCAAATAGGAAGGTGGAATTGAACACAGCTTGTACAGCCCTCTAGCAAAGCTGGGGGAAAGCAGATATTTTATTACCTGTTTTTTTTCTGAAGGGTCTTAACAACCACAACAAAGGCAACAAAAAAAAGGAAACTGAAACCCTAGAAAGAATTGTCCTTCCCTTCTAATTTTTAGCAGACAATAATATGCTTTGAAAGTGCCTTTATTTCTCTTTTGAAAGATGACCTGAATAAGTTCTGCTTCAACAGCGCAATACTTCAACACTTTCATTAAATTCAGGCATTGCACTAGGCCTTTTCCTAAGGGAAGAAAAGGCTATGGATTGCACCATATTCAGCCAATGGTATCATTAAAAAGATCTTTCCTCCATGCCTGACAATTGCATGCTAAACAGCACCTTCAGGTCGATCTCTAGAAATACCAATATTCTTAACAATGTCTTGAGAAGTGCTCCTGGTGGAGAGAATTTAAATGAGGCAAAAGGAGATATAAGAGAAAACCCTGTAAAGGAAAGTGCATGAGGCACTTTGTGCACACAACACTGAGAGCAAGAGATGTGAGCAGTAAGTCACTATCCAAAGATCTTTGCCTCCAGAAACATGAGGTTGTCAAGCCCATTTTTAGTTGCAGCCAAATTCTTCAATCTACTTACAATTAAAATACTTTAGGCAGCAGCAGCCCCAGCTAAGCAAATATAGAATTATCACCACCTTGATTTCATTATCCCTAAAATGAAAAAATACATACATGCAGGAAAGGAATACTGTGTGCCATGAGCTTATAGATTACTCAGGGGCAACGATTACAAGGCTACAGAAGGCAGCATTTCCAGCTGCAGCTGGAAACATCTGCATCAGCTCGACTGCCTCTTGTCAGCAAGGGGAGTAAGATTTGCCAGCTTTCTGAGAGACCCCCAAACAAAAGGTTCCCATGTGGCACCAGCCAGTGCTCAAACTGCAGCAATATCTGCCCTTGAATGAGACAAACACAGTCTAGCTTGAGCCCATAAGGACCTCAACAGCTACCTCAAATGCAGAAGTTTAAGTTAATGGAGGTGAGGTTTGTGCTCCTCCATCCTGTGGCAGGTCATTTATTTATACTATGAGCTCTAAGTGCCGTGGTATTGTCTGGTGCACAAGGGTGCAGTACTAAAATGGGACTTTGCTGCATGGAGTAACTCCTCCTGCAAATAGGTCATGACCAGCCATTGACACTTTGAAAAAAATCAGTGTTATGGGACAAAACTCATTATGCTGTGCCATTCAGAAACTGATATAACAAGGAGACAGTTTGATGAGTCACTAAAAAGCAAACAAGATGATAAGCAGTAACTGAGCAGACGTTTCCAGGAAAGGACAGTCAGGACATTTCCAGGAAGAAGGCAGTCACAGCCTGAGCCTTAGCAGAGACACATCATTGGGACTTCTGAATAGTACTGATTGCTGATGGTCCAGCTGCAGGAGGGGCAGCACACCACAAATAAGATGTTACAGGAAATACAGGATCTCTCATGTTGGAGAAATCTTAGAAAGGCCAGTATGATAACCCTACAAAAGCAAAGGCTGCTCTTCACTGCTATATGTGAATGGTAAATAACAGCTGCAGAAAAAGGGCCACTTAAGCTTAAAGACCACTGATTGCACAAGAAACATTGGATGTGAAAATAATGAGGCTAAAAATTACATGAAGGGTGGAATTTTTCCTTTTAGAACTGAGATTTTGGAAAAGCCCCAAAAAGCATAAAAAGCAAAGAAAAAATTAAGCCCTTTCAGGAATTCAGAATTCTAAACATTTACTTTAGTATTTGTGATGCAACGATTCAAAAGACCTGGTCTCATTGGTTCTTTCTGACACTAAGCCACACGTAGCAGAGCAGATCTGAACTTGTGCCCCTCACACAAGGTGAGAGGGGCTTTCCCTGGCTGCAGCCACACCAGAGACAAGGACTCATGTCCTTAGAAGAACTCCTCAGCTTCTGTGCCCCTGGTTTCTCATCTTGAGCTCGGGATTCCACATCAGGACAAGTCTGCAGGTCCTCTTCAGCTGGTACTGGGGTCCTGCTGTGTGTTAGGGTGAGCTGAGTGTGAAAACACTGGTGACACCCACACACCAAACTCGGGCACAGCAGCCCCTCAGTGAGTGCAACTGACACTAAGCAACCCCAAGGCTCCCTGGGCAATACCTGAGTCTAGCCTTGCAAGGGATAACCAAAGTTAAATGATTTTGTCCAGGCAGGATCAAGAATCCAAAAGCCTGTTCTGGCCCCTACAGCCCTAAGGTATGCATGGTAAAGAGTAATTACACAGATTTCATTGCTGCAAAACTTAAACAGGACATTTCCCAACCTGAAGAGTTAATTTTTTAGTTTTGTTAATAAAATTCCCATGCACAACTAAGCTGTTACACATTTTCTCTGGACTTTTATATCCATTTGTGTACTACCAACAGACCTGATTTTAATGGTTAATCTTTTCTTTAATAGTTGTCCTTTCACATCAGCCTTCACAAAACTGGAAGTGCAGCATGAAATAAATTCTGTAGTATCCACTTGAGGAGAAGAGCAAGTGATAAATTACTTGCCTAGGAGGAGATGATGTTATTAATCAACATGACTTCAGGGTATAGTGTTTTGAAGTTGTGTTGAGTATTAAATAACGAGTGAAGGAAAGGAGATTTTTCCTTTTGACATCCTAAACCCAAGCCTATTCAATAAAATGAAGCAAAATTACCCAAGCTGTTACAGAAAAAGAAATCTTAATGAAGAGAGAGTGTAAATTAAAGCCTTCAAATCAAAATCAGGATGTAAAGATTGATATACATTTGTTTTCATAACAAACAATAACACAGTTTGGTCTGTTACACTATTTGTTTAAGATAACTTGAACAGCAGGAGTTGAATGCAGCTCTGCTGTCCCCTGAAAGATACAGCTATGAGCACTTCCTGATTAAATTAAGGTTTTACTCTGCATTCTCAGATTCTCCTTTCCAGATTAATTCATTTTACAAGGAACAATTTCATCCACTGATGAGCCATACTGCCAAGGAATGCAAACTCATAGCACTTACTGAGGCCATGACAGGAGACTTGTCCTGCAGAGCTCCAGAGGGAGGAAAACTACTGCTGAAAGAAGAATTTGCATGTGTGACACACATGCCCATTTGGGACAGAATGAACTCTTGCTTTTTTCTACTGCTCAGGGCCTTTCTGTTGAAGGTTTGAAATTGTGCTTCACAGCACAGTCTTTGGAATACAGAATGCACTTAGTAGCTTGGTTTGAATTTCTGGTTAAGGGTTAGCAGTGCATAGAAGTAGGACAAGAGCCAACAAGCATGAGTGGAAATCAGGGGTGTTCAGACTGGATATAAGGAGAAACATTTCCACAAAGATAACAGTCCAGCAGGACAACAGCTGACACAGAGAAGTTGGCACTCTCTGTTCTGGAGAAAACTCAATGTTTTTCAGGACCACAGTGGATAAAACCTTGAACAACCTGGTCTGACTTCTTTAGGGCCTGACAGCTGGCCTTGCTTTACACAGAGGACTGAACCACAAGCCATTCAAGATCCCTTCTGACTTGAATCATCCAAAAATTCTCTAGGAAGCAAGCTCTCCATGCATCTGTCACTAATCCATGGGAAAGACCAGCACTGTAGCATTCTCACCCCCACAGGTAGTTAAAGAATAGGACAGTGAAAGTTTTCATAAAGTTGGACTCCACTGCCAGAAGAATCATGGGCCCTCAGTGGCTTTCTCCCTTTTTTCTCCACTGTTCATCGAGAGTGCCCTACAGAGTGTGCATGTTCAGCAGAAAAGCTGAGGGCGGGGGGAAGGAGAAGGGAAGATGAGCAAGATCGATTTTTACATCTTTATTCTTTCCTGTGGCTGATAAAATATTGCTCTTCTCAGAAGATACACCAGTAAATATTCAGTTTAGATCTGTATATCAGGAAATAAGGCTCCCATGACATCCTCTGGAGATTATTCCAGGGCTTAAGAGATTTCACACTTTAAAAGTTCCCAAAAATACTCTGACTACATGTCTCCTTTGTCAGCCACATCCTAGTATAGTGCTAGATAAATCCTCTGCCTCCAGGCTATTTACACTTCTCAGAGAACTGAGGACTGTTTTGCCACATAAACAGTTAGAGAGATCAAGTTCTTCTAATCTTTTCTCATGTCCACTCTGATGCCAAAAGTGTTTGTGTTTTTTGCCAAAATACTGAGATGGTTTTCCCTGGTGTGGATGAGGTCCCAGTATTGCCTGCAGACAAGCAGGTGTGCTCTTATCTGAGTCAGGGTGCAAATTAAGCCCATCCAAGTTCTTTGATTCTCTTGCACACAAATCCCCCAAAGTTTTCTTTTTGAGACTACAACAGCAAGAACTCCAGGAGATCTTGTCTGTGCAGTCCTCATCAGCCTGATTTTCTAACATCAGTGGAAATAGTTTAAGTGACTTGTAGGGTCTTGGATCAAGTCCCAAATCTTAAAGAATAAAAGCATGGATAAAATGAGGCATTAACTTCAAATGCAGCTGCCTGGAATTCCTGCCTTGAAGTGGGAATGGAACAACATTGAGGGTAGGCGGAAGGGTTTTTTAAATTAAAAATGGACGAAGAGCATGATTTAATTTTGTAATTGAAAAAAAGTGCTTTGGAAAATATTCTGTGAAACTGTTTTGAATTAACTTATTTATTCAGTCAAGGGAACATTCCACTCACATTCATCAGAAGAATGACGTCTCTACACAATATACAACTTCTCAGGCTGCCTTCCTCCTAAGTTAAAGAAAATCTAAATCAAAAAATGTGAGGACTGTTGGGAAAGATGAAAGTTTGACAAGGAAGTTTCACAGAGAGGTAGGTTTAGCAGAAGACTCTCTGAATGTGGAATCTGAAAGCAGAATAGAGATAGAAGCAATATATAGAAGATATAGAAGAATATATGATATAGAAGAATAAATGATATCTAAAGATATAGAAGAATAAATGATATCTAAAGTTAGAACTGCTGAGCCAGTTGTTACTGGACAACTAAGAAGGCAAAGGTTATGTTGGGTTGGAAAGAGGTTTTATGGCTAGAGCCAAGGATATGTTGACCACAAACAAAGATGTTTTTGCCAAGTAGAAATAGGTCTTAGAAAAGCAAAAGATACTATAGGCAAACAATAAACATGTTTTTACCAAGCAGAAACAAAGTCTAAGACTTTTCCACTGCAAGAGAACAGAAAAACAACTTTAAGCCTAAACTGTAACATAATATGGTAATGATGAGTAGTTATGATAGGCTACAGGTAAGTGTAAAGGTATTGTGTATAATGCTGATTGCTTGTTATATATTAAGATGCTCAGCAAAGAAAACTATATAATGCATTGTAACCAGGACTAACTTGGCTTCAGGCTTGTCTGTGAGATGTAGCTGGCAGCTTCAGATGTGGCTCTGTTACCCATAACCCAACAAATGCTGTAACTTGGTCTATGCAATCAGCAGCATTCTGAGAGCTGCCTGATGTCCCAAACATCCTTCATCGACAGATCACTTACAGAGGACAGTCAGCCCATTCTGGTATTTCACAAGTATAAAACACCAGAAAGTCTCAGAGCCCATAACACCTTTATCCCCACAGGGAGAAAGTCAGCTCCCAACTTCATTAAGCTGTAGCTTTGCACAGGGGAGCTCCTCAAATGCTACCAGAGCAAGAGGCTTTATACACTGTTCATAAGGCACCAAAACACTTAACCAAATCCCATGTCATACATACAGAGCTAGAGGAAAGCCTGGTTACATGTGTTATGTGTGCATTATGTTCCTTGGCTGCCACCCAGCCCTTTGAGTTACACGCTCAGAATTCACCCCTACATCATTCTCATTTACAGGAGGTGTTACAACCACTCTGTTCTACCTTGATAACCTGACACTGACCTCAGCAGATCTGGTATATCACAAGACTTACACACTTTTTCTGGATTGGGTCATTACTTTTTTGCTGTATGACTAATTTTTCTAAAATCAAAACAATGCAAGGCACACATTAAAGAAAAAACATCTCTCTGTCTCCCCAGATGTTTCACTAATGCATAGCCTAGTACAGTTACAGCATGACTAGGAAGAAGAAGGAAAAGGCTCCTTTTCTCTACTCTTATTTTCAAAATGTTCCAAACAGTAGAGCTGAACCAAAAGAAAACATTTTTAAAAAGTAAAAAGTAAACCAAAAAGGACATCTTGCATTTTTAAATAACAAACCAAACAAACATTGCACTGCTTGCTTTGTAAATCTTACAGAAGAGCTCCTCCTTAGCCCAGGCTGCCTATTTCTTAAAAGACAAAGCCAAGCAGAACTAGCTGCAGGCAATGAAGTATATTAGCATTTGAATTCATGTTAGTATATCCTCTGTAGGAAAAACTCTTTTAAAAGAAACGTAAGAACTTCCTGAAATGTATTATGGCAACATTTATTTGAGATTTGAAGATTCCTGATGTCTTTATAGTTCCTTAAAAACAAACTGGGAAATGTTAAAAAACCAGACTGCTGCCAATTTCAGAACAGGATGTTTTTGTTTTTGAGGACTGTAATTAGGAACAGTGACCTTGAAAATGTAAACAAACCATCTATTACCTCTTCTCTTCTAATTACTGTTGCAAATATTGCTTTCTCTTTATAAACTTGTCTGTGTGAGTAGTTTAGTTTTCATACTCGGGCAAATACCAGAACTTCCTAGGACTGTATGTGCTAGGATCCAGTGTCACCAGATCGTTCAAGGGAAAAGGAGGTGAGGAGGAGAAAAGAAAGTATTTGGTATATGGCTAGGGATTTTAAATCATTGTGGCTGTTATCAGCACACAAAGGAAGCAAGATAGAAAAGGCAGTCCTACAAGAAATGCATTAGAAGTACAGCTGAAGAAAAACCCTGGGAAAAGAAAAAAACTTGGGAAGTGCATGGTCTCCTCAGGCAGCAAGAAGGGAGGTCTGGAGCTTTCCCAATACCTCACCCTGCAGTGAGAAACCTGACACCCAAGTCCTTCCTTACCTTCTGATGTCCAAACTCATTCAGCACTGTGCCCAGCTTCTTTGTGTTGCTGTGAAGTTTATGAGGCGCGATGGCCGGGTTGGGGTCCCTCCAGTCGATGGAGAGGCGATGGTACCAGAGGTGCCGGCCCTCCTGGACGTGCGCTGACTTGAGGCTGGGGTCGAAGCGGTGCACCTCACACCCACTGTTGGCCATGCTCACCTCAAACTGGTTGTCATCGTTGCCTAGCCTATGCAAAAAAAGAAAAAAAGAAAAGAAAGTGTAACTATTAATGCGGGAAAAAAAATTAGTGAGTAGGATGTTGTGAGGATGAACTAACATAACTTGAAGATAACTCAAGCTCAATGCAATATTAGAACTAATGGCTTCTTTCTAGGCAAGAACTAAACAACTTTTAGCCAGGCTGATAACTTTCCCAAAGAGCTTTTCCTTAATTCAAAAGTCGAACAAATTTGTACAAAAGTAAATTAAATATTGGAATCTTTGTGCTGTCATTATTCATATTCATATTTTATATTTATTTGCTTTTTCCTTGACAACTTTACAATATTTTCCTTAGTCCCTGCTGCCCAAACCTCCAACAACCAAACCATAAGCAGAAGAGAAAATACATTTAAAAATTCGCAATACTACTCTGTAGAAATCTGGCATATTTCACACCACATCTGTCACCTGTTACAAACATGACCCACAGTGACCACCAGTACACAGGACAAGGCACAAGAACCAAATCCCTTTCTCTGTGGACAGGAAGACACAGATTTTAAAAAGCATATTTAGAAATAAGCACTTACAACAGTAGCAGAGTTGTTATACAAACTTGAGAGAAAGATCGCTGCTAATTTGGTGAAGACCCCAAAGAAGAAAAATTAACAGCCCCATTAAACAGCAGTATTGTCTCAGTCCCTGTCTCTGCAAGAAGATGTCTTTTAAAAGTCTGTGCCGTATTCCCACCTCCTGCAGCCCAGTGGTTCATTCAGGATACACTAAAACTAAAAAAAAATGGTAGTTACCATTGCAATCACACATCTGAACCACATCTTCCCTACTCTGTAAAACAGGATGTTCTCTTCATTCCTACTCCTTCAAGCTTATTCCAAATGTGATTCAAATTATGCACTAAACATTAAACTTAAACAAAATTAAGCTGTTTGATATCCACACATGTAGCACTGAGAAGAGAATTAAATTTTTTTCAAATCAGTTGTACTGTAAATTGTTCAACTGAGATGATTCACTCTGTACTAGCAGCACAGCATTTATCTGATGTGCACAGACCATGACAGGGCCGTACTGTCAGATGAACTAACAGAGCACCCACTACACCACACCACAGTTATCCTAAGCAGTGATGTGGATCTGAAATAATTTTGGCTACTTGCACCAATATGTGAAACCTGACACATTTTAAATCATTTCATAACTATGGTACAAGGTTGGGCCAGGACTAAATGTTCCACATAGATGACATACAGGTAAGATACAGTGAATTCAACTCATGAAATGAGGAAGAGTGTTTGTTTTGGAAGTTACCAATACAGTATGACACTCGCTGTAACAATGGCTAAGCACACCGTAACAATAACCTAGGAAGTTGTCTTCTCCTCACCCATCTTCCTGTTCCCTGGGAAAACAGGAGGAGATGGAGTGTACAAAAATAGCCTAGTGTGCTTTTAAGAACAACCCTAATTTGCAGGATTCCAACCCATACAGCTGTGTGGGAGGAAAAGAGAGGAGTTTTCTTTTAATACATTCAACACACATTAGGAAAAAAGTTCAGAAGTTAACCAAGTGAATCGACATGTTTGTTTGCATGTGGCTTTCTACAGCAGGGACAGTGATGGACAAAGACCAGTGTAATCCCTTAGGAATGAGATGCTGGCTATAAATGAACAGCATGGGAATTGTTGAGGACAGTTACAGAATTAGTGATGAGCCCACCAGCGGCTGATGGCCACATGTGTCCGTGACACACTTCTAACCAGACCAGCTGGTGCAGTCCAGAGGGCCAGATGCTTTTGGTGCAGACAAACCTCAGGCTGCCTCCAAACAGATTGCCGCTCATGTGGACTGCAAAGGGAGCTTCACAGCAGTGGGAAACAGGAAAAAAAATACAGATGGAGGTAAAGACGGCCACGATGTATCTTCTGACACTCTAGTTAGCAGCTCAAATTTATGCCTGAAGAGAGATCCAGCCAACAACAAATACATAGGAGAGAAAACAAGGTCTTCTCCAAGGGAACTGGTATGAAAAATGCCCAGCCGGTATGTGATCATGCAAAGGGATAATGCAGCATGAAGAAGATAAAAAAATTAGGTCTCATAAGAAAGATTTAGTTATTTAAAGAAAGATGTGTTACTTTAAAAAGGATCATGATTTTAAAAGGAAGGTGTGGAGGTCATAGAATACTAGCAAGGCCTTTCCTCGCCATCAGGAGAGAGCAGCTGCTGCCTCCATCAACAGCAACATCAAACATGCCGAAGAGAGTGACCTATTTTCCCGTAAGGGAGAGGGAGCTCGGTACCGGAGCTCGGTGCCGGCGCTCCCCGCGGTGCCCCGCGGTGCGGGCACAGCCCCGCGGGGCCGCCTGCCCCGGCTGCCAGCGCAGCGAGGGAAGGGCTGGCCCCGCTCCCGCCGGCAGCGGGGCAGCCACGCTGACCCGGGACACAGCAGGCACAGCGGGCAGCCGTGTCCCTTGGCTGTTCCCTGCGCCTGGGGTTCGCGGAGGGTCACGGTGCACAGAGCCTTGCGCTCAGAATAGACACTGAGCTGCAGCTCATCGCATCGGCCCCTGCACCACCCGGAGCACCGTGAGCCCCGCGTGGCACAAAGGCTGCTTTGTCTGCTCCAGCACAGCTCTAGCGGAGGACACCTGCAGCTGACCCAGCCTGAAAACGGCAGGTAGTCCAGCTCCCACAGCCACCTCAGGACAGAGCTATAAACACATGCAAGTTAAGATCCAGGTTTCCCTTTCTCTGTTCTCTCTCCTTCCCTTCTCTTTCAAAGGAAGATAACTGAGCTCAGCAGCTCAGGAAAAAACGAAGGACCCCCTGCCTGCATCCTAAAGCTCCTACATACACTTTAGGATGCACCTGAAATGGCATTTATACTCTATTGCAGCAAGACTCTTTAAACCTCTGCTGGCAAGTTTCTGAAATCCTATTCATTTATGTTATCCCAGCTTGAGTGCCTGCCTGTGGTGTTTGTAACTGACTTAGTTTAATCTAAGCAGATTTAGCACTAATAACCAGAGCTCACTAATGCATATTGCAATTATGTATCACACTGGGAAATCCTGTCCCCCAAGCAAAAACATTGCTGCCTCCCAGTAGTGGGAGCAACTAATACTAATCTGAAAAGATCCCCAGATGCTCCAGACGCTGCTCGCTCCCATTCACAAATAACCTCTTCTACAGCCTTCAAGGAGGCAAAGCCTAAGCAGCATGTTTTATTCCAGTTTTAATGATATATGGATTTAACTCAGGATTCTCAGTAACACTCCCACTGAACTTTCACATTTGTTCTCCATCCATCCTCTCCACAGAGAATGCTCTTCATTGGAAGCAGCTGTTCCCCGTTTGCTCTTTATGAAACATATGAGACAACAAAAATGTTTAAAGGGGATTTTTGCCTTAGAACAAAATTACTTTTCTGTCTGCCATAAATGAAAGGAAGTGAGTGTGAGGGGAAGAATTATGCAATAATGAGCTCCAAAGGTTGCAGAAGTAAACTGGTGGATTTAAGCCTGCTTCGCTGTAAGATCAAGTATTTCCCTTTTATTTTTTAGATATTTCATGTGATACATCCTGGTTGGTTACTTACTGCATGCATGTATCTGATTGATGGAAGAGCTGACATCAGTTTCGATCTCTGCTAAGCCCTCGTATTCCATCACTGCAGAAAATCTGTCACTCCTGCTCCCTGGACCATACACAGAACAGCACCACATATAAAGCACTGGTATCCACACACTAGCTCAGTTTTGTTGAAAACCATTAGCAAAATATCTCAGTGCTGGTCAGCTTTGTGCCTAATCTGCACTTCCTAGCACATATTAAATGAACTCAGCATTCTGCCTGCTGGACAATTCAACAAAAATATCATTCTCAACCCACACTTGATCCTTAACAACAGAGAAAAAGCCTATCAACACAGGAACTCAGGTCTAATATTAACAATCACGCAGCTTGAAGGGCAAGGTCTGGGTTAATTCCACTGAACTGTGAGTACTTTGCCAAGACATCTAAAATCAGCAGCCACCTTATCCCAGACTGCCACTATAATAGAAGGAAAGCTATATCTACCTCCAGAATGCTATTTAGCTTAGCTGATTTTCCACCTGAATGTGTTTGCCTCTCCCTACTGACTACTAGAAGGGCCCTCAGGCAATAACTCAGTACTACAGTCAGACAGTAAAGTCTGGAACCAAGCATAGGGTAACACAGCATCTCTCCTAACTCCTACAGGAACATGAAAAGCTGAGAGGGAAAAAAATCATATAAGCCTCTATCTTGCATTAATGCCAGGTAAGTATAATTTAAAATATATTGCAAAGAACACTCAGAAAATAAGAAGCAACACTAGTCAAGAGAAACCTTCTCTCTGTATACGTGATTTGTTTCTAAGGGGCATGTTCTTGTTCTGCCACAGAGCAGTGCTGCTGAACAAAACCTAAGAGCATCTCCTCAGAGGATCTGGATCTTTACAGCTTAAAAATACCAATTGAACTACAAGCCTACCCCAATTAACCAAAACCACTCCCTCTGACTAGAGGGCACCCTGCCTCCCCCCGACTCTCACTGCAGGTGTTACCTGCAGTGTACTGATGGCTGAGAAATGCCATCCCGGCACGGTTCCATGATATCCACCCTTTGTAAACCCACAGCAGCAAAATCACAGGAAAAAACTGCAGTGGTTCAAGGAAGGTGAAGCCTTTCAATACACCTCTAACCTAAAGCTGCCTCCCTGGACAGCAAGTACAGTTTTATTAGGCAGCTCTATGTGGTGATCAGTGTGAAATGAGCTCCAGAGCCCAGCAACTGTTCTCCTGATGCACCTGTGTGCTGATGGCCTGATGCACTCTGAGGACTGACCTCCCTCATCCTCCTAGGGAACAGAATGTGATATTAGCAGGGAAACGGGCTGCATGTGTGGTTTTGCTACCTGTGAAAGCACTTGTTCTGTGAAGAGTGAAAACCTCACTCTCAAGTGCTGTAAACACCATAAACACTGCAAACATTTCAAAGTAAAGCCACGGCTCTCTCTATCATTATCACTTGGGCACATGTCACCCTGAGTGCTGAGCAAACACACTCACATATGGAAATACACTGTTTCATCCCAGAGATAGCTAATGAAGTTTGGTAAGTAACGCTGCCGAAATCTCTGGCAGTTATGCAAGGCATCTCTTCTCAAGGAAGATGCTGTAGGCTTCTCAGCTTACCTCTTTGATTTCCATCCTCCTCTACATGAACTAGCATTCACAACTCACCATCAAACAATTTGTTTTCAAACCAATATTAGAAAGGCAAAGGAAAATAAAGACCCTCGTGGAGAAAGGTTTTTCCCCTAAAAATATAGTTTACAGAAGTACATTCACACATGATAAACACACCTGAACAAAGTTTATATTTTAACAGATAATCTTGCTGCAGCCTGTGTTGTATTAATAGGGCTTTTTGAAGCTACTTGCCATGAAACAATTTCCTTTCTTTTAAAGAGAGCACTTACCCAAGTGAATAGAGACGGCACTGCTTGCTTCTGATTCGATGGATCAGGCTAAACCTCTCATCAAGACAGACTGACCAGGGCTTTTTTGTGGTTTCAGAGTACCCTTTCGAGCTGTTCAGGTTCATGTGTTCACATGAAATCTGTTGAAATCAAAGGATATTTCATTTTAAGACAGGATTTTCAATTTGTTTTTAATTTACCTTCTGGAGGAGAACCAGAAAAAAGAAAAGTGTTCATTGGTTTAATTTAAGTTTATTGTCAGCCTGATACACGGCTACAAAGATTTGATGATTTTTCTTCCTTGTTTGTCTGTTCCGCTTGGTGAAATTTAAAGCTTACATAATTCCCCAGAGAGGAATGCAGTTTGAAAAGCAAATAATTAAGCATTAGTACTATACCCAAGTTCAATTTTTTTTCCATGAGGAAAAGATGTTTCAGCATTCACATGTTTATTTTTTTTCTTTTCAAAGCTTGGAGTGAATTCTACATTCTGAATAATGTTAAAATCAAGACTGTAATTACAAAGTTGTAGTGTCTCCGTAATCTGCCCCTTATCCATTGGTCCTGCAGTGTCCTGGATCTCAGCTCCAGAAGGAATTTAATGATTAACCCAACATATGCCCTCTCCAACAATAAAGGGAATTAAGCAAGTGTGTAACTAAATAGAGGAATCATAGCACGTGTGTCTATGCTGAGCTGGCTTGGACATCTAGAGTCTAGAGCCAGGATAAAAACCCTGCAAAAGAAGAGACAGAGACCCTGCAGGGAGGAACATCCTAAGTCAAAGCCCTTGTACAGACCAAGAAAGCGAAGACTGAAAATGCACTGGTTTCATCAGAAACCTGGACGTGTCAAAAATCACTGAGGGGTGAAGTCAGCTTTGCCAGCAGCTGAGCAGCAGCCTGGAACAGCCAAACCCACAGTGACTGAGCCAGCAAAGCCACGGCCCTGTGAGTGACACCCTACAGAGGAGGCCCTGCCTGCAGCACCACCTCTGCCTGTCCATCCAGCAGCTCAGGCCAGCCTTTCACCCCCAGGCAACCAAATTCCACTTCGCCTTCTTCCTCCTGATCCACTCTGGAAAAGACAGGCACAGAGCTGGAGAGTGCTGCACCCTTTCCAGAACACAGGAGCCAGAGCACAGCAGTCGATGGAGAGCTGGTGCAATTCCTACGGCTCTCACCGTAGCAGTGGTAAGGAGGCAAGGGGAAGCAGAAGGAAGCACCAAAGCTCCTGTGGCTATTTCTGCCCAGGAAAGGATGCACTGCACTGCACCAGCATCAGCATCTACAGCTTGTCCTTGAAGGGCTTCTCAAACCATGCAGCCCAGTCATCAAAGTCAGGGATTGCAGGGCACAGGTTGTTACCTTATGCAGATAAGAAAGCAAAGGCTGAGAAGAGCTGCAGGAACCCAGCTGAGCCAAAGTTGTTCTTTGGGCACAGTACCAGCCCTAGCTGCAGGAATGGGAGCTGGCACTGTCAGAAAGGCAACAATTAAAATGGTGGAAAGGACAAAACCAGGTTAAATATCAGTCCAAAACAGACTGTTCTCATCTTCCTCCTTTCCTTCCTCTACAGCAGACTGCAGAGACTCAGTTCTCAATCTTAGCCAAACTACAAAGTGCTGCTCTGGTCCCACCTGGAACAACAGAAATGAAATAATTTTACACAGAGGTGAGAGTAAAACCTGGAACTCGGCCTTTAATGTGGCAGGCACTCTCCACCATGTACCTTATAATAAGTAAATAAAACTCATTCCTTAAGAAGTGTATGCTCTGAAAGATCATTGCCTGGAGTCTTACATTCAAGGAGCTGCACACTACATCACCACCTCCCTGCTCCTGCTTGGCTCACAATTCCCATGGAAAATTCATAAAAGCAAATACAGCATCTCTTCATGCGGTACCCAGGATTCACTAAGTTTTAAGCAGTGATTTGCACTGCACCCCACTACCCATTTCCCTTCAGTCATATAACAATCAAGGAATAAATGGCACTGCAACAATGAGCACTAATTTAAGACACAGAAGAATAATGTACTCTCTACAGAATACTAAGATTCTGCAAAGCTGCCACTTAATTGACTCATGGCACTATGGGCAATTAGAACAGTTAGAGTTTGAAGCAATTTTAACAGCTCTTGCTACTGAATAGCTCTTGCTATCAAGAAACAACAACAACAAATTAAAAAAAATCAAACCCTGAACCTGCCTCTAGCACCATCATCAGTCTGTTGCTTGATTTAATGATGCACTGAGCTCACATCTTGTTGTGGGCTTCTGCTCACTCCTGTGGTACAAACAACAGCACAAGAAAGATGCTTCTCCTGCTCATGAAATACCAGCACTGAAAATGCTTTTTCTGGCCACACCTTGACTCTGCTGGCATGGCAGCTTCCTGCTCCAGCAGTTTGAGCAATTCTATGCTAATGGCATGGGGCTGAACTTAGCACAGTAATGAGTAGACACTTGCTCAGCAAACAAGGAAAATAGCAAAATTATCTACATGAGCAGGATGCCATTTTCAGAAGAGCTCATACCAGTCACGGTGTTATGCTGTCAGTTACTCATCTTGTAACTTCTGCCAGGTCAGGAACAAGGATTCCTCTCATTTTTCACTTATGTTTTCACTTATGTTTATTCCCCCAACCAGGGTCAGTTACTCTTGGGAATGAAACTTCTTGCTGAGTGTGCCAAAAGCAATAAACTCTCTGTTAATTGATGTCCTTGTAGGCTTCGACCCAACGAGTGGGGTTTAGCAGCATCTGCCACTGTTTATTAAGTCACTGAGATGAAGGATGTTTTCAAATTTAATATGACTGCCACAGTCTAAACTTCTGTACAACAAAACAAGCAGCTCTACATGCATCTATTGCTGTCCACACATGCACCATCTTACCCTCTGCCCTCTCAGTGCCAGCATGAGTGGCAGCAGAGATGTCATTTTATTAACAATTTAGCCAGGGGTACCCACAAGCTGGAGAATATATAAACACCCTACTACATACTCCTTTTTATAGGTGTTTGAAGTTAATCTCAGCCTTGAAAGCTCTGCATAAACAAAGAATTTCATACGTGAATGACATTTCAGGGATGTTGGCACCTGGGGCTGTTTGCTGTTCTTCCATGTAATTAATGATGCTGTCAACTCTGTATTCAAGGGTCACTTGCTGAGAGACCTGGGTACCAAAAGCAGCTGCCCTGTTGGAATTGTGAGCATCCAGCACCGTTTCCATTTTTTTACTACAGGAAATGCAGACGCAGATGCTGTTGTGCATAAGAGATGCCTCTGTTAAGACATGATGGTCCAAATTCCATGTATGCTGAATACTGGAAGTATCCACCAACACAATCTGGATTTGGAAATGCCATATTTTAAAAAGCACATAAACACACTAATTTCCACAGCCATTGTTTTTGTCCTTAAAATATCAAGATTCTATTGGTATCATTGAAACAACTTGTCCAGGTCAGGGTATGATGCCCTGTTCTCATTTTACTGGGAGCCTCAAATGCCTTCTTTTGAAGTAAAATGAGCCTGGTTATCATATTATTATTGAGAGCTAGAGGGGTTGAATATACTCTCTTGATACAGAGCACTCTGTATTTTTCCATATGAGAGGAAGAAAGGGGAGAGAGAAACACCACATCTAGAATTTCAGTCATATCATACTCCTGTCAGGACACAAACCCATTTGGAAATAAATAACATGGAAATAATGCATTCTTTCTAGCCTGTATTTTGACCTTTATATTCATGTTGACCATCAGTGTTAGGTTAAGCAACTTTAGAAATAAATCAGTTTCAAAAAAGGTTTAGTGTGAGGTTAATTCCTTAGATAGGAGGCAGCAATCTGTGCCAGGCAAAGTGTTTTCTAAATGGAGACTGAAAGGAAAAACCTACCTGAGAAGTGCTAATGTACTTTAGGAACCTTGAGGCCTCATAGCTGAGGGAAGGGGTTGAACTTGCCCATGGCTGTAGTTCAATGTGCCATCTTACAGTCTGTAAAGCAAAGCAAAACAAAAAACAACTAAAGGCAGTGCAAACATAAATTAAAAAAGGCTAATAAACTAAGGACATTTAATTTCAAACTAAAAGTTTCCTGAGGGCTTATCTACACATGAAAAACATTTCAGAATAAAGCAGGGTTTCAACAACAGTGAAAAAACATCTAACTATGATTTATAATGATCAGCTTTGCAAGCAGATATAGGTGATTCAGAAAGAACGTGCTCCTCATCCAGGATACATGTGTTGACCCAGTTATTCTAGGACACCCAAGTAAGCTGTGAGAAATGCATGAAGAAAACTAAGATTCAAATAACCAAATCCTATAGCAAAACATCTGAAAAAAGCAATATCAGTTTAATTTCATCTCTATCAGGTATCTCTGCTTGAGTGTCCACTGAAACAAGAACTCAGATTGCATACACTAACCATCAAAGGAAACCCTTGCAAGCAGCCTGTTTTCTTTTTTAAGATCTAGATTTTATTGAAAAACAAGCTTCCTGTGGGCTTTAAAAAAAGTCCTCTTCCTCTCCCCCGCTTGCCTGACAGGTATACTAGAATTCTTTGTTTCCCTGAAAAAATATGTGTGGCTGTTGTAGCCCTACCACTCCTCATTTTCATAGCCCCAAGGAAGTCGCTTTGGTAGGTGCTTTCTGAGCTCCCTCAGCTCTGAACCTCAGGGATCCTGTCAGCTTTTCCAGAAACACTTCCCACATAGGCAGAGGGGACAGAAAAGGTCTTTCAGACACATGCTTGCAGAGCAACAGGGCTCTGTGCTCCCATCTGTGCCACCTTCCCCAAATTCTGCCCGCTGTCACGCCGGGAAGGTTAGACTTGTCATCTCTTGCCCTCAAGTAGATAAAAATACAAGCACGGTGTTAAGTTGTACTAAATCAAGATTGATTCCTCATGGCTTTTCATCTTCAGGCACCATAACTCACTTCTACAGTTGGGCAGGTAGTTTCAAGCTTTCCTTTAATCTTCCTCAATTAACTGAGCTTCCATAATGGACAGGATGGGATTTCTCCCTCAAAGGTTCATGCATTCAATAAAACACAACCAGAAACCCACTCAGGATTCCCACAGGACTGTATTTCAGACAAAGCCCTGGAAAACGTGTAGGAGATACCAATTAGCTGGAGAGGATGGAGGCAGACAAGTGAGGTGAGGCACTGCGCCCCAGACAAGACCGGTCTGTGGCACCAGAAGAGGAGCCAGCACAATGACAGCAGGGATCTTCTGATGTCAGAGAGGAATGCAGGAAAGAGAAGGTACAATTAGAAAAGAAAGATTATTAAAGAGGACCAGCAGACCAGATGGTGTTTGCCTTGAGCTGGTATCATGAATTGATATTTTTACAGCCTAAGTAAACATAGTCTTCAGTGAATGTGAGCCAGGAGGTCTGCATTAGGTTTATTGTTCCTTTAGGGGTTATTTTTCAGATTTGTTGTGGGTTTGGAGTTGGTGTTTTTTTGGTGCTTGTTTTTGGCTTTGTTTTTTGGTTTTTTTGTTTGTTTGTTTTGTTTTTTTGGTTTTTTGGTGGTTTTTTTTTTTTTTTTTTCTTGTAAAGATAATAGGATAAAGAAAAAGATATTGCAATTTTTTTTCTCCCCCAGAAGCAGACAAAAGTAGCATTTGTCACCCTGAAACTTCCTGCCTGCAGCAAACTTGGACTCCTATAGTTTGCACAGCATGAGCCTGGAAGCAAGTTAGCAAGCCAGCTCTGCAGCATCGTGTCCCCCTGACCTCTGCTTGCAGCAGGCAATCTGCAAACAGCGAACAGCAGGAGGATAGGTGCACACCAGGGAGGGAAATGCGTGTAATCTTTCAGAATGAGTCACAGTTCACACGGCTGAATAACGTTTGCAATGACAGGAATGCTGCTGTTTCAACAGGCTTGAAAGCTGAAATGAAAATGAAGACTGACAATCGTTTTCAGAGAAAAAAAAAGAATAAGAAAAAAAAAAACAAACAACAAAAAAAACCAAATCAAACAAAAAAAAAACCAACCAAAAAACAAAAAACAAAAGAAAAAAAACCCAACAAAACCCCACCAATTTGGCAGATACCTACACATCTGTGGCCAGTTATTCTGAAATCTATTTGTGAGAGAAGTAGCTCATTAAGTAGAGGAATTGCAGGGTGGCCATTGTGGACTATTCAGCAAGAATTCCTTCTGCACAGAGTTGACAGAGAAGAAAAAAAATCTCTATAATGAACCACATGAATGAGGTTCTTTTTCAGCAGAGTGCAATGTCCAAGAGCCACTGCAGCTTACGTTCGGGTTCTTAAAATCTTAAAGACGATGAACTGCCTTCCCACTGACTCCAAACACATGAAAACGAATAAAGACCCCAGTGACTTACTAATGCAGTTTCACTAAAAAAAATAGGGGAAGAAAAGGGGAAAAACAGAAGGAGAACAAGCTTTTGTATACCTCTTTAAATTTAGGGGCAGTACCTAAATGCTACTTTTGTGACAGAGATCAGACCCGAGGCCCCTGTTTGAGGGCAATGCTTTTGAATAGCTTCTCAAAGTTCACACTTGGTCTCTGGCTCCTTAGGAAGCAACAGCCTATTTCCATTCACTAATGAACACACAAGAGAGTCCTGCTCCTAACACCTCCTAAACACCCCTACAGGGTGCCTCAAAAGCTGCCTTACAATGAGATTCACAGACAATGGATGGGGGTGAAAATCCAACACATCTCTGGGCTGTGTGCACCCTCCCAGAGGGTAACTCACAAACGTCGGTGATGTGTTTTGGGTACATTCAGGAATACAAAAATATCCCCCTGAAGGAGCTGTTCATTGGTACACTGGTAGTTTGGTAAACAGTCTTTGTTTATAGTTTTCCAGGTAATTTTCAGCCTGGTTCATAACATTTCCGTGTAAGCCTTCTCAAATAAACTCTACAGTTGCTTTGTGAAAATCAGGTTTATCCCTGATAAAAAACAAACCTTATTTGAGGAGTTTTCCCCTCTCTTGACTGTGCAATTTTATTTACTCAGAGTGAACCTGACTGTAGCATCATGACTGGGATTGTCTCACCTGGGTGGTGGAAATCTCTAGAATGACTGAGAGCAGGTCCCTGTGGCTGCTGAACAAACAGACTGAGGAGCAGCTCCTTTCATAGAGGGCTTTCCAGCAAGAGGAGCAGAGCAGCTACTACAGCCCAGATTATACAGCTCTAGATATGAAACTCAGACAGACCTTCCCAAGGCTGCCCAGGAGGAGCCTGAAAATGGGTTCAGACAATCTACATTTTTGCCTATCACCATGGGTGTGCTCTCTCCCTAGGGCAAGGAATCATCCAACCAGACACCACGACTGTGTTTCCCAAACATCAACATATCCATATTCCACAATATAAAGAGATGACAGTACCTGGAAAGTTGCAATGCCACTTAAAAAAAATCATACTCAAGGTCTTAAAGTATCCCTCTGTATAGAACTTCACTTATAGACACATGGACTGAAACTAGCATTTTAAGAAAAATCAATCTTCAGCAAAACTTTATCGTAAGCACTGGTCAGACACTGACTTCAGCTACTCCTGAAGGGTAATGGATATCCAGAAACTGTTATTCAGAGTGCTGTCTAAATTTTCACCACATAAGATAACCACAGAAAAAATAAATTCTTAAAGCAATGCCACAGCTTTCTTAGGTAAAATAGGATGCATTTGAAGGTCTGATTTTTCTTCCAGGTACTTCACACTTAAGGATAAGGACTGATGTTTCCTTCAGATCAATCTGACAGTTATCTGCAAAGGCTTCTCTCTGGAGACCACATTTTCCTAGATTTTTTTTTTTCCCTTCATAGCCATCCATGATAGTCATTTGATAATCCCTTAATAACCTGTAGTACATATGTGATATACTTTTAAAGGACTGTCATTTAAAAGCCATCCTAAAAATCTGAAATCATAATATAAAATTTAAATCAAAATGTGCAACGAACTCACAAACCAGCAGGTCTAAACTTGTAGGTCTGCCAAATGTTTGGCTTTCCCAGCCCAAACCTACACATAAATCATTAAATTCTTTCCGGACCAATCCTAGTTTTAGTGCACTAATTCAAAAAGCCCAACCCCTTCCTTCCCTTCTGCTTACATTTGAAAGAGAACTAATAAGTTTTTCATATTTCCATCTTTTTTTAATTCAGTAGCTGTTTTCTCCCCCTTTTAATCTCCTTCCTTTTTAGCAGCCAATTACAATACAGAAACAAATTAGCCATTTTTGTAAACAAAAATTTGGGAATCCCATTGCCCTGTGAAGCAGTCTGTTGCTTTCAAAGAAGAAACAAAAGATTTATCAATATATACACAGATGTCTTAAGCAAATCTTCCAATTAAATCATGCAACAATTTCATTTTTTACATCTGAGACAAGACCAAATGTGGGTGGAAAACACTTGTGGCAATAAATTCCATCAAGAACCATAAATATTTGCTAGCCATAGAAACAAATACATACACATCTGATCTCCAATTCTGTCTGTACCTCATGTACAGCCACACTCAGCAGAACAGAACCTGCTCATGGATGAAATTCAGACAGGGTTTTATCAGTTTGAAAGCAATGCATGGAATTCAGATTCAGATTTAAAAAACTTCAGACACCTACATGGCAAATTTATTAGGCTGTGTTCCCGAGGGCTTGCCCTTGTGAGAACAGATTATCCCCAAATACCATTTACAGAGCTTGGACATCATTTTATTTGTGGTCCCTCTCAAGCACCTTGGCTTAAGTATATTAATTTGTTGTGGTCTTACTCTCTGGGGTTTTCCCTCAATTCAGAAGTACCCTTAACAGTGAAAGCCACGTGCTGCAGCCCACACAAGCCCTGGCTGTGCAGGACACGCCAGCGCCTCACGAGGGACACGCCACCAGCGCCAAGCCTGCTAAGGGGAGTGGGAGGGCTGCTGAGGGTGGAGGCAGCCAAACCTGGCACACTGCTCCTCTTGCTGACAGCACAGAGCAGCTCCAGCAGCACAGAATCCCTCGTGAACGCCCACGTTTCGTTTCAGAGGCAATTAGCTGGGTGACTCCCAGGGAGAGCCAGGAGGGAAGAAACACTGGTGCATGCAGACAGCCGTCAAGGAAGCTTCTGCAATGGGCTGGGGAGCTCAGTTATTTGACAGCACAGATGAGGCAGACAGGATCTTTAAGGGAATGATTCATCTCACTAGACAGTAGACATATAAAATATGTAAGGTGAGTCAAGCACTGGAAAAGTGCATGTCTCTCAAAGACCTGCAAAGGAGCCTGAAGGATGGGCTCAGCAACATTTACACCACAGACCCTTAGCATCACAGCAGAGAAACCCCATACCAGACATTCACACACCCCAAGCTGCAGAAAAACATGCATTTTAGAGGGCTGAGCCTACTCTTTAGCTTTGAGCCCAAAGCAACACTTAGCTGCATTTTATTCTTCAGCAGGGTTGAGTAATTCCAAATGTTTTATGTTGTGCCACATACTGGAGCAGCAGTATGTGGCACAAGAAAAACAAACTCCACCTCAAACCAGAGGTAACAGTAGGAAAAAACAAGTATTCCTTCAGCCTGGGCACAGAGCTCCTTGAGAAAGGTCAATTCATACAGTCCCCTTTAGCTAAATGTAACCAGCACCATGAGGGCTCACAAGACACGCTCTCGTAAAAACCTGCTACCTTACATTGTTAATTAGGAGTACCAGGGACACACACAGGCCCAGTAAGCTGTAATTTAAAACACAGGCTTACAAAGTGACTGACTCATATTTAAGGCTTTCAGTGAATTAACTTCCAACACAACTGGCTTTATAGATATTCCCAACGGTTGGAAAGGACCTTTAATTCCTCCATGTCTGAACTGTATCTTTCCTTTCTTTTCTCTTTCATATTACTATTATTTTTGTTTTCTCTTTGCAGTTTAGCTTTCTTAAACATATGAGGTTTTCTCTTAAGAAACCGTAGTGCAAAACTTGCTGACACACTCCTCCTCTGCATGTGTGTGCTTCTATTGAGAGACAAGCAGTGGGTTCCCTCTGAGGCATAAAGTACTGAGGAAATCACAGGGAAAAGCAGCTGACACCTAGTCCTGCAGCCACCTAAACTGAGAATTTCCACTCCAACAGTGAAAGTTCCACACATCACACAAAGTCTATGATGAATTGAAAACAAAAAATACAGGAAATCTTTCTGTTTCTCCATGTTTCTACTTTTCTGAGTTTATCTAAGGCAGAGACATCTCTGACCCACTGCACACATGCATGCAGCCTTCTCCATACCCATTCACAGCCAGATTTCTCTGTCCTCTGTATGCTCAACACTGGTGCAGCGCAACGAGCAGGCCACAAAGGGAGTCCCTCCCACAGGCAAACTCCAGAACTAAGAAATCTGCAGCATGTTACAGAATCACAGAATGGTCTGGGTTGGAAAGGACCTTTAAATATCACCCAGCATAACCCACTTCCATGGGGCACACATTCCACTAGGTCAGGTTGCCCAAAATAAACAGTGTTGCCCCCAGTACAGACCCTTGATGGACACCACTCACTACTGGTTTGTCCTTTAGACACTGAGCCACTACCATAACCAACTCCTTACCCATCTGTCAGTCCATCCATCAAAACAATGTCTTTCCAATTCACAGGTACCCATGTTGTCTGTGCTTGAACAACTCCCTGTTCTCAGCATGTTTTAATGTGCCTTCCAGGAGGATCCACTCCATGCTCTTATTCAAAGATTTGATGTTGGAACAATGGGCTGAAGAACAATAGCTTTGTGCCAAGATGAGCAAGCAGCTGGTTGTGTCACACATACAGTCCAGCTTTTCCACACAGGAAGGCTGCTCAGGAAAAGTAAATCCTGCCTGTGGAAACCAGTCCCACAATAAGAGTGCTTTCTGCTTTAATGAGTGTGTCTTAAATTTAAATGGTTTTCCAACATGATCTGTATATGGAGAATTCTGTGTCTGGATGTGTGTGTTTTATTTTATGGAAGAGGGAATGTCTAGGATGCACTTAAGTCTCCCCTAGCTCCTCACTCTCAGTGCATCACCTTTTCCAAGTCTCTGCAGTGCAGCACGTATTTGTCTGCCTGGAAGCAGGATGAGAGTGTGCAAGAGTCAACTTAGGAAGCTCCAAACATCACCCAGAAGGCTCCACTTAAAAGCAGTTTATCAGCACTTGCTTCACAAGGTTGCAGTTTGCACCAGTAAGTAAAACTCTTAGACCTAGCAGGGAAAAGGAAAAACAAAAGTTTTACTTTGAAATTAAGAAAATTATTTTCTGACTTCAATTCTCATTAGAAAAGCTTTGATTCACTGCATGGTAATTGAAACCGAGAGAATCTTTACTCTTGTAGGGCAAATCAGTCTGAACACGAATACCTAGCAAACCCTGAAAAGGCAGCAATCACCAAGCATTTCATCTCTGCTTTCCTTTCGTTAATACTGATGGTTATTTTCTGCTCCTTTTGCTTCTCATTTCCCATCTGATGGTGTGAAATCGAACCACAGGAGTACTAATTACTGCTCTAGGGAGAACTGCTGCCCTTACCTGCAGGAGAGCTGCACTAGCCACCTCCATGCAAAACACCAACAACTTCGATGCCCTGGGAGGTTCTGTGTTTCACACACAAAGCCCACACTCAAGCTCTCTCCAACTCTACTTTCAGGTTTGTGTCTTTTCCCTTAAATCAATGTCTCATAAGAAAAGCATGCATGCAAAAAAAGGATGCCAGCCATTGACTTCAAGTGACAGAATTTACACCACTTTAAGAATCAGGAAATGGATTTGGTGGAATAAAGAGCAGCTTCCAAAACTGACATGAGGAAGCCAGATCTGTAGAGGAATTTAGGTGACTAACATTCCAATGAATTCAAGTAGCAATCCTGAATACCCCAGGAAAGGGTATTGGGAACTCGCCAGGCTTACATCAACCACTGTGGACACCCCTGTAAATTCACCATCGCCCTGAGAGCAGGTTTGGGACTTACAGGAAGCTGGGTTTCAGAAGACTTGCCAAAATTTTAATTTGTAGGTACTTACAAATTCAGAAAGCATTGCATGTAATTCATAATTTACACAGCATAACTATCACTCCTCTGAGGAACAAATCCACTGCAGCCAAAGGATCTGGGGGCTGCAGGAGTAGAAAAGGGCAGTGCTGCAATGGAGAACCTCTCCTCAGACATTCAAAGGTCACCAAAGACTAACAGCTCTGGCACTGGGAATCCCAGCAACATATGGGAGAAATACATATTTATTAAAAGAGAGATTGATTTTACTCTAAGAGACATACAGCTTTGAAAACAGCCAAGTGAGATTTCCTTGCTGTGGTTCTAAAATAAAATAAATAAATTGGGCAGCAGCATTCCAACACTATCCAGAGGCTGACAGCAGGATAATATATCTAATGGAGATAAAACCAGGAGCCAGAACAGATTGAAATTTATGGAAGTAAATTCTCAAAACTGCTTAAGCAGCTCTATCAGCTGAATTCCTTCCAGTGCCCGTATGCCTTTGCCAACACTTAAGGATAACAGCAAGAAACAGATACAGCAACTACTGGTCACTGCTTGTCAAATTCAGTTTCTGCTAAGCAAAGGCAAGACCATGGTTTCAGCCTGTATTCATAACTGCTTTAGTTGAAGTGCTCTGGCTGAGAAATATGGAGATGTCATAATCCATACAATAAGGGGGAAAAAGCTATTTTCCTCTAGGTTGACTTCACTGCAATATTTAAACCATAGAATACAACAAACAGAATTCATCACTAAATACTCAGCTAGCCAGATAAGCTGAGTTTATTTTGTGCAAGTTCCAGCACTCTAACTGTGATTTACATACAGGGATGCTTCTGGCAGCCTATCCACTGACTTCAGAGCTTCTGCCTGAGGCTAAGAACTGGGGAAAAAGAAGGCGCTATAGAGTAAAACTAATACTTTCACACAAATAAGAGCATTTCACACTTGTGCAGCCTTCTCTCTCATCCAAGTGGAATGCAAATGTCTAAACAGAAAGGGTCCACCACACCTTTTAGACTGAAGGGAGATATGAAGCACCAGAAAACCCCTTCCTCTTCACCTTCCCCTCCTGGGAAAGTACCAGGACACCCCTCCATGCCCAGGGAGCAGGAGAGGGCAGTATTTGTCACTACCTGTCTATAGTCTCATCAAGCAAGTAAACATCACCTCTTATCCACTGGTAAATCAAAAGGCTGAGTAACTTCTGCAGGTATTTGGGTTTCAGAGTGCAAAGCCCTAAGGTAAGATACACAGTGTTTACAACAGGGGTACTGTTCCTTCAACCCACCATCAGTTCACTTGGTCAAACTGGGTTTTATTGGACAGCCTGGGAAGACGCAAAAAACCAAACTTCACTTTCTTCTTCTTTAACTCGTTATTTCACAAAAGCATTTGAGATTTTCACAGAATGAAATGCATCTAGCTTTAAACATACTCCCTCTCTTTTTTTAAATATGGTTGTGGATTAGTGCCCTTAGTCTAGAGCTATGTAAAAGTCTTCCAAATAAAATAAAACTGTGTGTTGGGCAAGTAGTTCCCTCTGTCTAGAAAGGGAACAACAGCTGGCTTACAAAATGTTAGGATTTTAAGTACAAAATGATACATTTATTTCCCAATCTATAGAGAAGAAAATCAAACTCATTTCAAAGCACACAAATTTGAAATATTTTTTGTTCAAGACAAGTATAGAACCAAGCACCATAATCCCATGGAGGATGGGCTTGGGCAAATATGTACCACCCTCTTTAATCAAGGATATTTTCCAATGTTTTATCACTAATTCTAAGCATTAAACAGATAGAGTACTGAAAAACTAAATGGTTTGACCCTGAACCCATAATGCACTCAGAATTGCCACGGATTTCCTAATGAATAATAATTGAAAGATCAAACCATTCATCAAGACATCTAACGAAGAAGAAACACATCAGTTCAGCAGATTAAACAAGAAGCATAATTGCTTCTTGTTTAATTTTCTCAAAAGAGGGAAGGAAAAGGAACACAATGTTGTTGCTTCACCCTATTCAGGATGAAACAAAGTCCATTTCTTTGAAAGTTTCAGTGCTGCAGAACAACCATGAGGAAAGCCCAGAAAAAGGGCATCAATATTAAAAATTCAGGTTTTTTTTTAAAGACAGCTCCTACCCTATGGTGTTTATCTATTGAATAAATCTCACTCTTCCACTACTGCCATCCACTCTGCAAGGAACAGGAAAATTTGGAACTGATTCCTATCACTTTTAGGCTTCTAAGTGGCAGATATTTTCTAACATTAGGAGGATGTTAGAAATAGACATATCAATAGGCATTACCATCTCTTTCCCCTAGCATTTCAAACAGTGTCTCTTTGTAAAATATGAAAACGGATGCTAAAAAAATGGGTTTGTTGATTATTTGACTTAGTTAGCTGCTAGGAAAGGAATGAGGAAGAGGGCTGGGGATGGATGAGGCCAAGAGGAGGAGGATAAAGCAGCAACAGCAACTCTGTGATGTAAATGTCTGCTGGTTCTAACATCATTTTCAAATGCACACCTTTCCCAACCAGGTCCAATCCCTGCATGTTAGTGATATTTGCTTCTCTGCTGTAATTTTTTCTTGGCTAATTTTCCCCAGCAGACCAATGTGTCACACACACACACATACACACCTCAGAAAGTGACCCTACCTCATCAAAACTAATAGCAAGAATGTATTTTCAGGAATATCCCTAAGACAGACAAGTTGCCTATAAGGGTATTGTAGGTGTTTCCTTGCTAAGCTCACAAGGCCCACAGATTGGTCTTCCACATGCCAAGAAGGACAGAAGTTTCAATTCCTTCAGTTTTTGCAGAAGCCACAAGGTCAGGCCTGGAAAGAACTCAGAATTCTGTCTCTTCCAGAAGAGCTCACAGCACTGCAACTGAAGCTGCACCTGAAATCTATCAGAAGGTGGAGTCCAAAGTAAACTTCAGTGGGTCACTTGTTAAATGAGTTGTTGGCTAGCTCTTTCTTACCCAAGCACATAAACCCAGAGGTTCTACATATAAAATCTGGAGCAGTTGGCTTGACCTGACAGTCCCAAGAGATTTCAAAAGCCAGTGTTCCACTACAAAGTCCTCCTGGTCCTATAGTGCCAGAGACAAGAGAAGCCCCCTTGGC
This sequence comes from Cisticola juncidis, assembly GCA_013400215.1. Classification (NCBI taxonomy): domain Eukaryota; kingdom Metazoa; phylum Chordata; class Aves; order Passeriformes; family Cisticolidae; genus Cisticola; species Cisticola juncidis. The sequence continues at coordinate 540,754 of VXBR01010759.1, forward strand.
TGATGGGGAGAGGTGGCAGCAGAAATTATGTTTCTCACAAGTACCCCAGATTTGCGATTTACAAAGCCAGAATAGGCCTGGTCTGACTTTCAAAGAACTCTGCAAAGCCATTTAGTTCCAGTCTGCAAAGCAAATGGAGAAGACTTTGGTGAGAAGCAAGATTTCTGTCTTCTAACAGCTGCTGGAAGTACTACATTTATCATTACACAAAGATACAAGGAAAGGTTTATTTATTTGATTTATACATGCGTCAGAGTGGTCATAAATTACAGCACCAGTTTTTAAATGTTGCAAAAAATCAGTAAGAGAGCAAAATAATCACCAAGGGGTTACCCCAGAACCACACCCAGGGTTGTGCTTTTCAAGGGATCAGCAATGACCACAGGATACCATCCACCCATTCTCTGACAGTGCCGTTCTTGAGCATTTGGAGCCAGAGCCTTTCCTGGGGGCACCTGAGCTTGATGGCACATTCAAAAGCAAAACTTCTGAAGGTGGAAGAGAAGATCAGATGGAGAAACAACCTGTCATTGAAAATCCAAGCCCTTCCACTTATAATAAACAACTGGGAACATTTCTGCCATCTCCTGCTGAAGCTGACCCCGTTGTTGCCACGAGAGCAAGTACAGAACTATGGCTTTTGTCTGTTACCCTAGGCATCAGTCCCTTTGTGCACATGGTTTCTATTACCCTGAGGGATTGGCTAACTCAAAATAGGGCAGCCTGTCAGCCTGTCACTTTTGTAGGCAAAAACACAAAAAACCCCAGCATTATGGTGAGTGTATGCACACAGATTGCATGATAGATATGCTATATACCAGAACCGAAAGAAAAATTTAATCACACCCTTTTTTCCCTCTTTTAGTTGTTCCACTGAACTGCAAGTCATTTGATCTTAGGCTTATAAACAGGGAAGGGCTCTGGACAACATTTCATCATGCACAGAAGTATCTTGGTGCATATCTTCTAGCTACAAAAACACTCAAGTTGATTAAATGACTCACATCCACTGCAGGCAGCTCTGGAGCACTGAACAGCCATCCAAGACAAACTCAGCTCATATTAGAACAAGCGATAAGAGTGGGCTGTGCTGCGGATGCCATCAAAGATTAGTGGTGGTTCACACAAACTTTCTCACTTGCATGTCAAATCTTTTATCTAATTTGTGCCATGAGTGGCAGCCATCACTGCCAGGCTGCAGGCCAGCCTGATCTACCACAACCAAACCAGGCTGCTTGAGCAAAGCCTGGAGGTCCCTCCCTAAAGCTACCTAAATCTCCAAATTCTACGTCTGTTTTGTAAGAAGTGATGATGCACTTGTCATCCTGTCTGCATGAGTGCAAGGCAGCTGTGAGAGGGTTTTGTTTTTCACTGCAGGATTTCAGTACTGCACCCTTGTCAAGGGGCACTGGAGTTTTGCTCTGGGCTCACACCAAAGATCCTCCAGCTGCACCTCAGACTGAACTGTGACCAGAGCTCAGTGAAAGTGGCATGAGAGAGATATCTGGCCTGCTGGCACCTACCATGCAGCCCCTGAGCAGACATGTCTCTGTTAACTGCCTCGTTGAGTAAATGTTGATGTGAACAGACTGAACTATCTGGCATGAAAACCTTACTGGCAATGACGTTAAACACTTGTCTTGTCAGAAGGCAGATAAAGGTTGGAGATGTAATGCAAAAGCCCTAGAGACATCCAGCAGAATTTTTACCTTTGCAAATCCCTCTTTCTGGCCTCTTCTCTCTACACAGAAGAAAATTTTAGAAAAGAATGTAGAAAGATTGGCCACCTTGAGACCTGCTTGAGCAAGGAAAGCTGTGTGTCCTCAAAACCGTCCTCACTTCCTATTTCAAAACATGAAACATGACAAAAGATCATTTTTGGCACTAACTGTGCCACTGCTACGGGGCAGTTCAGGTCACTTGGCCCCCAGAGCAGACCCATGAAACAGTTAGAGCTGAAGACAGCAAACAGGAACACTTTTTTTCCTGATCTGCTACATCAGTCATAAAGGATTAACATTTTGTACAAGGCCTGTGAACTGTCTCTCTGGGTTCAAGGAAACATTGGCACAACTGTAATGGCCACCACAGAGCAAGGCATCTGCAGAATAAATTATCACCTCGATCCTTGGGTCCTTTAGAAGAGAAGGCCTAAACACCCAGATTGATTTTTTCCTGTGCCACAGCTACCTAGGAAAACTTCTCTTGCCTTTATATGCCAAAAGAAAGCCTTAAGCAGGTATTTGAAAGATTTTGAAAGAAATCTATGCTATTGGATATAAAGTCTCATAACATTGTAATGACTTTCTGAAGAATATTATTCCCCATCTGCTTCTCAAAAATTCATGAAGGAAGAACTATTTCAGGTAATAAAAAGTGTGTAAGAATCAAGGTTATTCTTACTAATCATCTACCTCACAAGCTTGCAAGTGACATCATTGTCAGAAAAAACATTACCATTTCCTCTTTATGGTATGCTCTAAACACATCTTCTCTGCAGTTAAAATACAATAAAAGCCCAGTACTGCCATTGTTTGACTACTTGGAGAAGGATTCCTGTGTTTGGGTACTTTCTGGTACCTCAGCTGCCCCTGTTTACAGGCAGAGCTGGCTGATGCTCCCCAGATTTGGTTATCAGCTGATGAAAACTGCTTTCAATAAAAGTTTATTCTTTTCTTCCAAAGACAATAACCTCACTCAGTCTGTGCTATTAGCCTGAATATTTGAGCAAAAACAGACCAAGGCTGTTCCCTAGGTACTAACAGATTGAAGCCACAAGCTCCTATCTTGTGCTAATCTTAGCAGATAAGTAACTTTGGGTTGGTTTATATTTGCTAAGAGACCCTCCAAGTGCTGCAGGGAAAAATGTTGTCAACTAGTGTCCCTTCCTCTGGGGTTCACAAAGTCATCACACAGAACAATTATGGTGGGGTCTGGTCTCTCTAATGAGATATTAAGCCAAGGCAAAGATTGGTTATTATAGTCTTAAAAGACCCCATTACCTCTTTTTATTCCATTGATGTTAGATCATTGTTCAGGCTAAATTCCAGTTTGGCTAATCACAGTGTATCTGCCAGATTGCTTCTCTAATTGCAGAGCAGGTAAATGTAGCCAGAGGGACCTCAGAAAGTTGCCCTGCAGCACAATGAAAAACATTCCTAGACCTTCCCTGTGTGGATACCCACGGTTCACATTTTTCTAAGGAGCCTTTCCATTACTTACCAACTGCAGAGTTAAAAGATTTTCCTAATATCTTGCCTGAAAATGAAGCCAGTTACTTCTTGTCCTACTTCCAGTGGACCTAGGGAACAATCGGTCATTACGTCCTTCAAAAAAATTACTTTTTTTAGTTTGAAGAGTCTTGGCACTTTCCCTCAAAACCTACTTTTCCCTATTCAAAACAAGTACCAGTACTTCAGGCTTTCCCTGCATGCTTGCCTTCCTGCTCCTCTTAACACCTTTTTCCTCTGAACAAAACTCATTTCAGTTTGTCTACCTGTAATCGAACAAGGTGCCCAGAAGTAGCACACTCCAAGGAATAACCAATATCCAGCTCTTCAGCTTTGCACTCCTCTGCAGCAGCATCCCACTTGCCACCCACATCCATCAAAGCCAGGATGTTATTCACTCCTCAGCACAGCACTTAGGGAACAGCACTGCACACTGTAAAGCCCATCATACTGAGACACAGGTGGAGAGGTTGGAATAATCTTTGGAGATCCAAGAGGCCTCTTTAACCCATGCAGCTCCTTTGGTTTGGCTCAGCCAGGGCAAATCCGCTCCTGCAAACGCAGCCTGATGGGACTCCCTGATGGCAGAGCCCCAAAGCCCTGTCGTGTCAAACTCTGGTGTAATGTTAGATCATTGCTCCAAGCACACAGAATTAATAAACTTATAAAAGTTAAATCCCAATCCACAACAGACAAGCCATTACACCATGGGATGTGGAAAGACAGATGGATACATTTAACTTCAGAAAGACAGATGGATCAATTTAACTGCGGAATAACCAAGTTTTCTCCAAGACTTTTGATTCTTCCTCAGGAAGAGTCAGAGTAACTTCCTATAAAAGCAGTACCCAAAACTTATTATACTTTTAAAGATGTGTAGCCAGCCTGAAAACACTATGCTTGTAATTAGGCATTGAAAACATCTGATAAATTTTTAAACCAAATTTCTAGAAGAATTAAAAAGGACTGTTGGCATAAGACCTACATATCACTGACACAAATGTAATGGCACTGTCATTCTAAAGTTAAAACCCATATGTAAATTTAAATAAAATCTTAGAGATAGTGTAATGCTAAATCAAATGAGGTTATTATGAGCCTGCTGTATTACTAAGTGCCAAACGTGTTATTCCACATAATTTCAAAGATATCACTCAAAAATAATTTGCAGACAATTAAAAGATGAGACTGTTATCAGTCATCACTGCAGAGAAGCAGTAACCTCTTGGAAATAGTTCCTACTTAAAGAAAACCACAACCTTCAATCCAACAAGAAACAGCAATTAGTCTGCATTTATAATGAACCAAAAGACAAATGTATGCAAGTGAAAGTAACACCTAAAAAATACAATCTCAAAAGAGTTTTTGGTTTTAGGCAATAATAATACATCATGCTTCAAAAAATGTTATAATCCCAAGGAAAGTACACATGGGCCCAGCAGAAACATCTTATTCCTTGCTTTTAATCACTGAAGGTAAATACTTCTATATTCCTAAATATGACATGAAAGAGCATCCAAAATAACATCAGGCTAAGTTTAGCAGCATACCACACTCCTCACCTCCATGGAAATAAATCTGCCCAGAAGGCAAGGAATTCCAGCTTTTGTCAACCACACTCTTGAAGAGGGCTCCTCCCAAATTCAGTGCACAACAGCCAACATAACCTTGTTATTGCAATTATTGTGACAGGAACTGGCTGTTACTTCAAATTCTAGATGCAATATATTTTTTTTCTTTTGCCATGGCATTCTGGAATAACCTTTTTAAACCCACCCCATATGTCCATAGCGCTCTGTGGGTGCACATCCTGCTAATACCTACTGCAGGAGCAGGTACACGTGGCAGAATCTGTGTGCTTCCATGTCTGCATATGTTACCAGGTCAGTGCTTAACAAAACCAGAGCTTAGAATCACAGTTTAAAAACATAATTTTATTAGCAACAATGCAGCCTTAAGTAGGGTTATGAACTTCTACCAAATATAAGTGAGATTATGAATTTCCATTTGCACTACTCTTGCAGCACAATAAAAGTCTCTGATTCTTCAGATGACCATCATATGCTGTCAATGCCAAATCTTGCTTTTTACTTAACACCAAGAGCAGCAGCATCTGCTCTTTGGTAGGCTCAACTGGAAACAAAACAGCTTGGAGCAGCACAATTCCCTAAAGCACCACAACAGGAGGTTCCAGCAGCTCCCAGAGATGTCACATTGTTGAATTACTTTATTCCCTGCTGCTTTCAGTTAACATTTTTTATGTATGCATATTAAGGCACAGACGCTTGGAACTTTGGTAGTCAAACCCTCCCATCAGCTGCACACCCATGATCTCTGCTGACAGAGCCTTACCAGTGGTCAGGAAAAGCACAGGCAGTTTCCTGCAGCCTTAGGGACCATTTATGGACAAGTCTTCATCTTTCCCATCCTGTGTCTTTTTTTTCCCCCTTTTGGTGGTGTTGGTGTTGGTTGATGACTGCAGTTGTGCTTGGGAAATAAATAGCATTGCCTGGCTTCGGGAAACTTTAAAGTGACTCAAAGCAGACACAAAATAATTTCCTTGTGTGCTTTTGAATTTTGTTTTTTATAGAGCTACAAAGTAGGATATTCAACTTCATCTATGGAAATACTCTGTTCATCAGTCTTTTGCATTAATTCAGTGATGTAAGTGTGAGCAGAGTTATAACCTAGAGGCACTAGGAAAACAGAGCAAAGTCTGGCCTCACTGACTTTTCCTTGCTGCCATTCCTGCTGGCTCACACATCCCAACATAGTCCAACACCATCCCCATAAACAGCAGGAGAGAAAAAACTCCCATACCTGAAAGCCTCTGCAGGCTTTAAGAATGGACTGATAATAATTTACAGACAGACAGAAGATGCTGAAAACAGATAAAAGCCACAGCAAAGAACAATCCCAACCTGATATAGCACAGATCTGTGCAAGGAGTCTGTCCCTCTCCTCCAAGCAGCATTTACATTCAGCAGTACTGCACACTGGCAGACATTGCACCCTGACACCTTTCCTCAGAGCTGCTGGTAGAAGCCATGGACCACCAATTTAAGCAGTCTTTTTTGGTAAATGCCCCCATCTTGTCATACAATAGTCTGATGGGAAATACCATGATTCCTGATTTAAAAAAAAAAGTTACAAATCATCCATTAATATTTTTTTTAGCTATTGTGATTCTTCTCATGAAAAAATGGCAGACCTCGGACGACTTTCACTTTATTTTACCATTACTTTTTTCCCCTATATTTTTATTTAACAGCCCTATTTCAAAGTTCAGTCTGGCTACACCCAAAACCCTATCTTTAAGAAGATTTTACTTAGCCTGAAGCAACACGTTCAAGTCAAATAGCTGAACACAGAAGGCACTTGATGGTCACAAACCTAAACTGGCAATAACTCCACCCTCTATTATACATACTAGTATTTTTCCCTTAACTAGAGGGATTCAAATGAGACCTCAGCAGCAACATGCCCAACACCACAAACCACAGCAGTGATGTTTCTTTCACACACTTCACCTGAAGGTGCACCAAAACACACTTGGGCTTTCCAGAGCCTCCAGCTCTCCAGCACCACAAGGTGCTGCCAGCTCTCAGGTAAAATGAGCAGCCTCTACTTCCCACTAGGATTTCCTCAAAAATCATTAACTAAGTTAAGATGTGTTTTACTTTTGCCTCTTGTTTTTTGACGCCATTCTTAGCATATTTTCAAGAAACTCTCTGAATCCACAGGATTACAAGCGTTTTTTTTCCATTAATGCTGAAATTCTTCCATAATTAGAATCACTTAAAAGCTGTGCTTTAGGATAATGCCAAGTAACAGAGCATCAACAACAAAAGTCACTAAAATTGACACTCCAAGACCTAGGTACCTCAAAGTGGTATCAATACCACAGCACAAAAGAACACCAGTAGTTATTATTCTGAACAAATATGCGGCAATGTTGTCCTCATCACTGCCAGTGGTGAAGGAAGCATGGTGAAGGATTATCTAATTTCTTATAAACCTTTCAGGAAACCAGAGGCAGAAAGCAGCAGTTTATTTTTTACATCAGTTTCCCACAGAAGATGAGCCAAACCTAGAAGGCAATCTATACATGAGTTCATTGTCCATCTCGTGAAATAAAAAGTTCATTACTGGGGTGGAACAGGCAAAGAAAACAAAGCAGATTGCAGTTGAGACCACATGCATGACCTGTGAGAGATTACAGGACATCTGGTCAGATGGTGGTTTGGATGTTAGCAAGTGGTCTTTTCATCAAGGCAGCAAGGACAAGCTTTAGCCATTCCACAGAAAACTGGTGTTATTCTTGCTGGGGCAAGGATCAGAAATAGTTATTTACTTTGACCACAAATGTGGTCTCATCTCTAGCAAAATTCCATATATTCCTCATGCTCATTCCAGCTTCTTTAAGAACCTGCACATCTCTGCACGGACTATCACTACTACCCTGACAGCAGGACTCCAAAGTACATGACAAATTACTTCTTCACTTCCCTCAAGGCTGGCTCTTCTTCCCCTGAAAGACTGCAAAGAAAACTCCACAGAATAATTATCTGAATCTCTAAATAGCTCCTGAGAGCGTGGCATCTGCCAAAACCAGGGATGACATGGAGATCACTGAAAAAGGCAACATCCCGCCACTGGCCACACGCGCGGCTGACTGGGCGATGAAAGTAGCACTGGCACTCCTCACTCTCGCTGAACTCCAGATCCTAATGACAGTTCTCACTCCCCCAAAGGGCTTTGCAGTCATTGCCACGTAGGAACCTAGTTACAGGTTTACCAGCTCATTCACTAACTCACTAACTCTCACGCAGACCAGGTCTTGGAACCACTTCTTGATGGCTTTCTGCAAATGCAATGGCACTCGGATGCCAAGAATGCCAAGGGCCATGGTCTTTGCCCGTTCGATCCTGTTGGGGATGCGTCAGCCTACGGAGCCCACCCTGACTCGGGTCACTGTCACCTTCTCAGACCGAACTTCCACCTTGTCCAGCCCCGCTGCAGAACTCACTCCTGCTTCTCCGAAGCTGAGCAGCACTGCTCAAGAAGAAGCTTGACCACTTCCCCAGAAGTCGACATCACACAACACCACCTCGCTTCACCGCCGCCCTCCCGGCCGCCTCTTCTCAGGGACCAGCCCCATCTCTGCCCCGGGTGCCCGCTCACCCTCAGCCCCTCGCAGGGAGCTGGGGGTCTCCTGTCGCCGCACGGCGGCCGCTCCCCCCGAGCCCGCCCTACCTTCCTGCGGTGGCTGCCCGGGGGCTGCGGGGCGCAGCAGGCGGGGGCGGC